>CAUYRH010019964.1:0-32621 GCA_963574655.1 Perodicticus potto | reverse complement strand
TTCATCGTTTCCTGGCCAAGGAATCCATACACCTATATATACCCTGGCTAAAGGCCAGGGTAAAGGCCTAAAGGAGGAGACGGGGAAAGACCAGGAGAGGAATGGAGAGAGCTTCTCTCTCCCCACTTGAATTCTCTCCCTCTACCAGGAGCTTTAGTGTTTTCTGTAAATCAATTCTGTCTTACCACTGAGGGGTGGGGGTGGGGGAATAATGTAATGAAGAATAAAAAATACATTAAAAAAAAAAAAAAAAAAAAGAGTACTAACTATGCCCACTATCAAGAGATGACAATAATGGTCTTTTACAGTTACTTAAATCCTGGTTGTCTAATCTTCATTGGTTTCTCTCAGTGCTTAGTTTCAAAGTGTTTATGAATATAAAATCAAGTATGTTTAATAAGCACAAAATGAGTAAGATAGTGAAAGTTTTATTAAGCAAAGGTACGTGATTATGGATAAAATGCAGAGATAAACATAGAATAAAAAGGATGAGTGTTGGGGTGAGGTAGCTTATGCCTGTAATCCTAGTGCTTTGGGAGGCTAAATAAGAGGATCACTTGAGTTTAGGAGTTTGAGTTTGTTATGAGCTATGATTATGCCAGCAGAGTCTAGCCTAGGAGACAAAACAAGACCCTGTCCCCCAAAACCAAACAAAACCTGGCTTGGAGCCTGTGGCTCAAGCAGTTAAGGCGCCAGCCACATACACCTGAGCTGGTGGGTTCGAATCCAGCCTGGGCCCACCAAACAACAATGACCGCTGCAACAAAAAAAAAAAAAAAAAAAAAAAAAAAAAGCTGGGCGTTGTGGCAGGCGCCTATAGTCCTAGCTACTTTGGAGGCAGAGGCAGAACTGCTTGAGCCCAGGAGTTGGAGGTTGCTGTGAGCTGTGATGCCACAGCACTCTACCCAGGGCGACAGCTTGAGGCTCTATCTCAAAATCAAACAAACAAAACCCACAAAAAGGTGGCACCTGTCGCTCAGTGGGTAGGGCGCCGGCCCCATACACCAAGGCTGGTGGGTTCAAACCCAACCCGGGCCAGCTAAACAACGACAACTGCAACAATAACATATCTGGGCATTGTGACAGGTGCCTGTAGTACCAGTTACTTGGGAAGCTGAGGCAAGAAAATCTCTTAAGCCCAAGAATTTGAGGTTGCTGTGAGCTGTGATGCCACGGGACTCTACCAAGGGCAACATAGTGGGATTGTGTCAAAAAAAAAAAAAGGCAAAAGCAATGGCATTAATTATGCAAATCTAGTAAAATATAGTTTATTGGAAATCAGCTGAATTCTCACAACTGCATCTGTTTGGGTCTTCTTTGATATCACATATCAAGTAGTCTCTTGAAAACTCAGAATAAGAGCGCAAATGGCAAGTAATGTCTTAAAAACACTGTTATAAAATCGTTTTGATCTCATGGACTCTCTAAAAAGTTCTGAAGGTCCACAGATTACATTAACCATTGCCTTATGGTTTAAAAATCAGGAATGGTTAGGAATTTGTAGACAAGAACTTAAAGGAGGCTGAAAAGACTGGGCCTAGTGGCTTGTGCCTATAATCCCAGCACTTTGGGAGGCTAAACTGGGAGGATTGCTCTAGGCCAGAAATTTGAGACCAGCCTGGGCAACACAGTGAGCACGGTGAGACCCAGTCTCTAAAAAAACCCCAAACAGCAGCAATGACAATAAAAACAAACAAACATAAAAAGAAGGCTAAGCAGGTTGAATGGGTGGGTGGCAGGATAGTTAAAGCATAGAAAGCTGGTTCAGTAGCTATAAGGTTCTATGAACTAGCACATCAAAGGGTAAGTGAACTGGAGGGATACTGAAAGTGCCCAAGAGGTCTGCTCTGCTACGGGTCACTCAAGAGAATCATAAAGGATGGGTGCTACCTTTATGGGTGTATTTGGAGGAGGGATGTAATTTGCACCGTAAATGTAATAGAACTATTCCCTAAAAGATGCTGGTCTAGGCTCGGTGCCTGTGGCTCAAGCAGCTAAGGCGCTAGCCACCCACCTGAGCTGGTGCGTTCGAATCCAGCTCCGGCCCGCCAAACAGTGACAGCTGCAACCAAAAAATAGACAGGCATTGTGGCAGGCACTGTAGTCACAGCTACTTGGGAAGCAAAGGATCACTTGAGCCCAGGAATTGGAGGTTACCGTCAGCTGTGATGCCACAGCACTCTACCCAGGGCGACAGCTTGAGGCTCTGTCTCAAAAAAAAAAAAAGATGCTGGTCTAGGACCAGTGTGGTGGGGATGGCTCTTGCCTGTAATCCTAGCACTCTGGGAGGCCAAGGCGGGAGGACTGCTTGAGCTCAGGAGATTTTTTTTGTGGGACAGAGTCTCAAGCTGTCACCCTGGATAGAGTGCCGTAGCATCACAGCTCACAGCAACCTCCAATTCCTGGGCTCAAGCGAGTCTCTTGCCTCCACCTCCCAAGTAGCTGGGACTACAGGCGACCACCACAACGCCCGGCCATTTTTTGGTTGCAGCTGTCATTGTTGTTTGGCGGGCCCAGGCTGGATTCGAACCCACAACTCAGGTGTACATGGCTGGCGCCTTAACCCGTTGAGCCACAGGCGCCGAGCCAGAGCTCAGGAGTTTGAGACCAGCCTGAGCCAACAGCCAAGACCTCATCTTTACTAAATACATAAAAATTAGCTGGGCGTGGTAGCCCAACCCTGTAGTCCCAGCTACTCACCAGGCTGAGGCAGAATTGCTTAAAGCCAAGGGTCTGAGGTTGCTAAGAGCTAGGCCAGCGGTTCTCAATCTGTGAGTCACAACCCCTTTTTAACAATGAAAATACATCTGGCATATCAGGTATTTACATTATGATTCCTAACAGTAGCAAAATTATAGTTATGAAGTAGCAATGAAAATAATTTTATGTTTGGGGGTCACCACAACATGAGGAATTGTATTAAAGGGTCACGGCATTAGGAAGGTTGAGAACCACTGAGCTAGGCTGAGGCTGAGGCAAAGACTAAGGCAGTCCACCCCAGGTGTGTCTCAGGAAAAAAAAAAAAGATGCCAGTTTACCTGCCCAAGTAAAATAGAACCTGATAGGGAACTTCAAGGGTTAGGTATGTGTTTGCAGCCAGCGTGGTCTTGGCTACAGGGGAGGCTGAGGTAGGAGATCACTGGAGTTCAAGGTTGCAGTGACCTATGATTCGGCCACTGTAGTCCAGACTGGGTCACATAGCAAGACCATGTCTTTAAAAAAAAAAAAAAAAAAAAAAAAAACAAACTTTGAGAATGGGAGAGGGGCCACACATAAGCCAACTAAGCACCTTTAAATTTAAGACCTAGAATTCGGGTCATTTCTTAACAACAGGAGAGCTACCATAAGGATGGCAAACCAAAAAGTTGACAATTTAGGTCCTTGATGATACCACTGAAATCAATAGGGTTTTTTTGAGACAATATTACTTTGTTGCCCTCGGTAGAGTGCTGTGGCGTCACAGCTCACAGCAACCTCAAACTCTTGGGCTCAAGTGATTCTCTTGCCTCAGCCTCCCAAGTAGCTGGGACTACAGGTGCTCGCCACAATGCCCAGCGATTTTTAGAGATGGGGTTTCACTTTGGCTCAGGCTGGTCTTGAACCTGTGAACTTAGGAAATCCACCCGCCTCAACCCTCTTCCGCTAGGATTATAGGCATAAGCCACCTCACCCAGCCTCTCTGAAATCAATGTTGCTGAATTAACCAAGGCTGCTCTACCCTATTTCTTGTTTGTTTTTGTTTGAAATAACTGCCCTTATTGTTCAAGCCACTTGATTCAAGGTTTTCTGATAACACAAAATGAGTATTCTCATACAGATGTCCCGTTAAGTACTTCGACAGATCCAAGAGAATTCATTATGTCTCTCACAAATATATACTCTTCCTTTTGAAGTTTCTGGCCAGTAGTAACTCCTCAAAGCAAAAAACAAACCCAAGGATAAGCAGGAGTGGGGAAACTGTGGCCTTCTGGATCCTTGAGTGAGCCCTTTTGATGAATACAAATTTCACATAACAAATCCTTTTAATAAAGTTAAATTTACAGCAAAGACTTTGCAGCTGTGATGAAGTATCTTGGGATGGGGAGATTATCCTGGATTATCCAAGTGGGCCCTAAACATAATCACAAGTATCCTTATAAGAGGGAGGCAGAGGGTGATAGGACACAAAGAAGGTGGTGTAAAAAGGGGAGACAGGAGTGATGGGTTTTCAAATATATTTTCTTTGGATCTTAAACCTTATGAAGTATTACATTAGGAAACTAAAGGTCAAGGAAAATAAAGATTAGAGGATAAGCAGCCTAACAGGAACTTAAATTTTGGACCTCTGACTTTAATTAGCTCTAGTCTTCATTTTATATTAATCAATGAGGTCTTTCCCTCCTCTGAATTCCTATAGCAGTTCTGTCTGGATACACTGATCCAGAAGAATATAATACCAATTTATGTTTACCAAAGTATATATCCCCTGTCGTTCCAAGAATAATTTCGACATATTTATGAAATCTGTGCTCCAAGCACAGATTTCTTGAACAATATTTTATGAATGCTATTCTGAGATATAAATAATGTAGAATAAACTGCATATATTTAAAGTGTACAATCTGATGGATTATGACATATATATCATCATCACAGTCATAATAAGGAACATTTTCATGATCTTCATAAGTTCCTTTGTGTCTCTTGGAAATCTCTCCTTAGGAATCATCAATTTGCTTTTCATTTTATATTAGCTGCATTTTCTAGAATTCTATGTGAATGGAATCGTATAGTGTACACACTCTTGGTTATGTGATTCATTGGACACAATTATTCTGAGGTCCATCCATGTTGTCGAGCCTAAGAAATTTTTTTTTTTGAGACAGAGTTACCATGTCACCCTTGGTAGTGTCCCATGGTGTCACGGCTCACAGCAACCTCTAACTCTTGGGCTTAGGCGATTCTCTTGCCTCAGCCTCCCAAGTAGCTGGGATTACAGGCACCCGGCACAACACCCGGCTATTTTTTGGTTGCAGTTGTCATTGTTGTTTACCAGGCTCAGGCCGAGTTCAAACCCGCCTGCCTTGATGTATGTGGCTGGTGCCCTACCACTGAGCTAAGGGCCCCGAGCCTAAGAAATTTTGCACCTTCTTATTGCTATTCCATTGCATAGCTGTGCCACAATTTGTCATTTAACCTGTTAATAGACTTTTGTGTTTGCAGTTTGGGACTATCACAAATAAAGCTGTTATGCACATTTATGTACAAGTTTTTATGTGGACAAACCAGCAGGGGTTCTTAAATTTCTGTTTCTACACTATTTAGACATGTTATGTTATACTCTTCTCAGTAACACTGCTTATTAAATTACAGTGATTCCACAAAAGAATCACTGCTCTATTACTCAATAAAGTGTTTTACATTTTAAAAAGTGATCAATGAGTTGTTTAAGATCTTGCTCTTCCATACCCGTGCAGTGGCTCACAATTGTAATCCTAGCACTCTGGGAGACTCAGGCAGGTATATTGCTTGAGCTCAGGAGTTGAAGACCATCATGACCAAGAACAAGACCCCCTCTCTAAAAATAGGCAGGCGTTGTGGGGGGCGCCTGTGGTACCAGCTACTGGGGAGGCTGAAGCAAGAGAATAATGTCAGCCCAAGAGTTTGGAGTTTGAGGTGGCTTATGAGCTGTGATGCCACGGCACTCTACCCAGGGTGAGATAGTTAGAGTCTGTCTCTAAAAAAAAAAAAAAAAAAAGGAAGAACCATAACTCGAAAGTAGAAACTTCATATTAAAATCACATATAAATTTGGGTGGTGCCTGTCCCTCAATGGGTAGGCACTAGCCACATACACCCAGGCTAGCGGGTTCGAACCCGGCTCAGGCCAGCTAAAACAACGACAACCGCAACAAAAAAATAGCCAGGCCTTGTGGTGGGCGCCTATATTTCCAGCTACTTGGGAGGCTGAGGCAAGAGAATCATTTAAGCCTAAGAGTTGGAGGTTGCTGTGAGCTATGATGCTACAGTACTCTACAGAAGGTGACAAAGTGAGACTGTCTCAATTTAAAAAAATTAAAAAAATAAAAAATAAAAGTGGAAGAAAAAAAAACACACACTCCCATAAGTACCACCAGTAAAAGAAAACAATGAAATGGAAGCAAAACAAGGACATCTAAGTCCCTAGAAACTCTTAGTCTTTATATGTTTAGGTCAAAAAATATCATTTTGTTACTCAAACAGTGCAAATAAATTTTAATATAGTATTGTGAACTAAAATAAAATCTTAAGCCCCCTCAGCCGGCTGAATGAACCCCTCTCCGTAGCCAAGAGAACCCCAGAAAAACCTTAAAGCTGAGTTAGGGGCCTGAGAAGGGAGGTCAGAAACACCTAGCTACCTATTCCCCAGCCCTTTCCCCCATTCTTCTTCGTAGTAAGATACAAAATCATGGCTGGGGGTGGTGGCTCATGCTGTAATCCTAGCACTCTAGGAGGCTAAGGCAAGAGGGACCTTAGCAGTTCCAGCCCAGCCCCAGCAAAAGTCAGAGCCAGGGTTAGTGGCAGGCACCTGTTTCCCAGCTACACAGGGGGCTGAGGCAGGAGGATTGCTTGAACCCAGGAATTTGAGATAGCTGTGAGGTAGCCTGACACTAAGGCACTTTAGCCTGAGGCAACAGAGTGAGACTTGCTACCAAACAAAAAGATACAAAATCATTAACAGGCCTAAGGATATGTAAGACAAAGGTTAACCACACCTAAAGGTCATCAATTTACTTAATAGATCACTTGAGTCTTGTTGTATATCTGAGAGCCTGTCTCTGATTAACAGACTTCCTAATATTAACTTAAAAAACATTCCAACCTTTATAAAGCTTCATTTCTTTAACCAATTGCAAATGAAAGAATCTTTAAACCGGGCGGTGCCTGTGGCTCAGTGAGTAAGGTGCCAGCCCCATATACCAAGTGTGTGGGGAGTTTGAACCTGACCCCGGCCAAACTGCAACAAAAAAATAGCCAGGCGTTGTGGCCGGGGCCTGTAGTCCCAGCCACTCGGGAGGCTGAGGCAAGAGAATTGGCTAAGTCCAAGGGCTGGAGGTTGCTGTGAGCTGTGAAGCCAAAGTATTCTACCGAGGGCGACAAAGTAAGACTCTGTCTCTAAAAAAAACAAAACAAAACAAAAATTATTTTCTCTTGGAACTAGACCAAGCTTGAGAAGGGGGGACAGTTAGAATTTAAATAAACCTAGAGTTTCAATCTAATTTTTTTTTTTAAGACAAAGTCTCACTTTGTTATTATCCTCAGTAGAGTGCTATGGCGTCTTAGCTCACAGCAATCTCAAACTCTTGGGTTCAAGCAATTCTCTTGCCTCAGCCTTCCAAGTAGCTGGGGCTACCAGCACCTGCCACAACACCTGACTATTTTTTAGAGATGAGGTCTCACTCTTGCTCATACTGGTCTCTAACTCCTGAGCTCAGGCAATCCACCTGCCTCGGCCTCCCAAGTGCTGGGATTACAGACAGGCATGAGCCACTACACCCGACTCAATCATTTTTTTTTTTTTTTTTTTTGTAGAGACAGAGTCTCACTTTATCGCCCTCAGTAGAGAGCCGTGGTGTCACACAGCTCACAGCAACCTCCGACTCCTGGGCTTAGGCGATATTCTTGCCTCAGCCTCCCAAAGTGCTAAGTGGCATGAGCCACCTTGCCTGGTCAAAGCTACTGATTTTTGTATGTTGATTTTATATACTGCAATTTTATTAAATGTTCATCAATTCTAAGAGGGTTTTTTTGGGTGGAATCTTTTTTTTTTTTTTTTTGTGTAGAGACAGAGTCTCACTTTATTGCCCTTGGTAGCTGTGGCGTTACACAGCTCACAGCAACCTCCAACTCCTGGGCTTAGGCGATACTCTTGCCTCAGCCTCCTGAGTAGCTGGGACTACAGGCTCCCGCCACAATGCCCGGCTATTTTTCTGTTTTGCAGTTCGGCAGAGGCCGGGTTTGAACCCGCCACCTTCAGTATATGGGGCCGGCGCCCTACTCAATGAGCCACAGGCGCTGCCCTAACTTTTTTTTTTTTAAGACGGAGTCTCACTATGTTGCCCTTGGTAGAGTACCGTCACGTCACAGCTCACAGCAACCTCAAACTCTTAGGCTTAAGGGATTCTCTTGCCTCAGCCTCCTGAGTAGCTGGGACTACAAGCGCCTGCCACAGGCCTGGCTATTTTTTTTTTTTTTTGGTAATTGTAGTTTTCATTGTTCATTAGTAGGCCCAGGCCAGGCTGGAACCCGCCAGCCCTGTTGTATGTGGCCGGTGCCGAGCCTCAATCTGACACTTAATAGGACTTTAAAATGTTCTCATATGAATCTGTTCATATAATGGAAACTAAAAATTTAAGCTGTGGGACAGATCTACATTTTACTCAGGAGAGAGACAGAATGGGTTTACATTGAAGATTTATACTCACCAAATACAACTTTTTCAATAAGCTACTTAAAATACTTCTGAAAGCTTGGTTGGAAGTAGCTTGAGAGAGTGAGGGTGGGAAATGGCCTGGAAGAGACTGATGAACTAGGGGAGCCAGGAGATGGAAGGCACCCATGGAAGACTGTTAGTGGAGTTTGGTCTTTGTCCTTGTGAGATAGAACTGTAAATAAGATCCCAAGCTCTCCAGACAAGATAGACTCTGTATGGCTAATAGAAATGCCCAATTTAAGATAACAAAAAACAAGCAGCCATGACTGAGTTAAAAAAAAAAAAAAACTCCTCTTATTCCGCTTTTTTTTTTTTTTAATAGAGACAGAGTCTCACTTTGTCGCCCTGGGTAGAGTGCTGTGGTATCACAGCTCACAGCAACCTCCAACTCCTAGGCTTAGGAGATTCTCTTGCCTCAGCCTCCTGAGTAGCTGGGACTACAGGCGCCCGCCACAACACCTGGCTATTTTCTTGTTGCAGTTTGGCCGGGGCGGGGTTCGAACCCACCACCCTCGGTATATGGGGCCGGTGCCCTACTCACTGAGCTACAGGCACCACCCCAAAAAACAATTTTTAAAAGGTATTATCTGAAGTTGTTTCAGAAAACAGTAGGCAGTAGTTCCACAAAAATTTGTTTCCAGAGACTCAGTCTTGGTTACATGCTACCCACCCCATCCTGTTTGTAACTATGCCGAATTCATCAAAAATTGTCAAAACCAGGCTCGGTGCCCATAGCTCAGTGAATAGGGCGCTGGCCACAAACAACAAAGGTGGTGGGTTCAAGCCCGGCCTGGGCCTGCTAAACAACTATGACAACTGCAACCAAAAAATAGCTGGGCATTGTGGCAGGCACCTGTAGTCCCAGCTACTCAGGAGGCTGAAGTAAGAGAATCGCTTAAGCCTAAGAGTTTGAGGTTGCTGTAAGCTGTGATGCCACAGCACTCTACCGAGGGCGACATATTAAAACTCTTGTCTCACAAAAAAAAAAATTGTCAAAACCAGCCAGGCATTGTGGCTCACGCCTGTAATCCTAGGTGGACTGCTTGAGCTCAAGGGTTCGAGACTAGCCTGAGCAAGAGCGAGAATCCATCTCTTAAAAAAAAAAAAACTCGGTGTTGTGGCAGGTGTATAGTCCCTGCTACGTGGGAGGCTGAGACCGGAGGATCACTTGAGCCCAAGAGTTTGAGGTTGCTGTTAGCTATGAGACTACAGCACTCTACTAAGGGCGACAAAGACTCTTTCTCAAACAAAACAACAACAAAGCTGCCAAAACCGTAACAAATCACTTAAGCATAAAGAAATATATACCTTTAATACCTGTAGAAGGATAACAATATCCTGATACAATAGAATACCAATATTATAAAAAGACTGAATGTGTCAAACATTTGTAATTTAAAAATTTTAAAAAGTGGTATAAGTATTAAAAGGGAAGAACATTCAATGTGGGAAAAAGAAAGATGTTATTCTCGAAGAGACATTAAAAAGCTTTACTCACCCATTTTCACTCTTGTAAGACAGAGTTATCAATGTGAAATACCATGATAATACAAGCCAGTGATATACTCCATGATAAGTTATGGGACTATGTGCCAGCCAACATCACACTTGGCACTAAAAATAATGTCAATGAAGAAATTATACGATACTCAGTGTGCCCTTCAAACTGGACAATAATACAAATCTTATGTATCTTTATTTTTTTTAAGGCATATATACATCTTAGATCCTATGGCTAAGAATCTAAACATTTCCAGCTCATTCCCTAAAATGGGGTGACGCATTTCTAGCATAAAGAACAAAGAAAAACCAACGTGACTTTTAGCTTAACAGGAGATAAACTTCAAACAACCATTGTGAAGTACTAAGGACTGTTTTCAGTAGTGAATGTAGACACATTGAAAGCAAAAATATCCCACAAAGCTTACATAAAGAGTATATTCAATAGCAGTCTACAAAATGTTAGACCACCACGAAACAAAATGTTAGACCACCACCAGGACGAAATATTATAATCTATATATGTCGTATTTATAAGGGTATTAAAAATTATTGTTGGAAGGAACCTAATTAATGAGGGAACCTTCTTCTTTTTTTTTTTTTTTAGAGACAGAGTCTCACTTTGTTGCCCTTGGTAGAGTGCCGAAGCTCTCACAGCTCTCACCTCACAGCTCACAGCAACCTCCAGCTCTTGGGCTTAGGCGATTCTCTTGCCTCAGCCTCCCAAGTAGCTGGGACCACAGGTGCCTGCCTACTTTGTTATTGCAATTTGGCCAGGGCCGGGTTTGAACCTTGGTATATGGGGCTGGTGCCCTACTACCTGAGCCACAGGCGCCACCCTAAGAAAACCCTCTTTTAATGAGGGAACAGCTTTTGATGCATTACCATTAAAATCACTGTAGACAAGCACAAAAAGGACTCAGCAGGCTACTGGTTTTTATATAGCTGTCAATACTGCCACACAGTAAGAACAGCTTTTTAATCATCTCCTTTCTTTTTTTTTTTGACACAGAGTCTCACTCTGTCATTGTAAGTAGAGTGCTGTAGTACCATAGCTCACAGCAACCTCAAATTCCTGGGTTCGAGGGATCCTCTTGCCTCAGCCTCCCAAGTAGCTGGGCCTACAAGCACTTGCCACGAAACCCAGCTAGTTTTTCTATTTTTTTTTTTTTTTTTGAGAGACAGAGTCTTACTTTATCGCCCTGGGTAGAGTGCCATGGCATTACACAGCTCACAGCAACCTCCAACTCTGGGCTTAGGCGATTCTCTTGCCTAAGCCTCCCGAGTAGCTGGGACTACAGGCGCCCACCACAACGCCCGGCTATTTTTCTGTTTTGCAGTTCAGCCAAGGCCGGGTTTGAACCCGCCACCTTCTGTATATGGGGCTGGTGCTCTACTCGATGAGCCACAGGCACAGCCTGAGTTTTTCTATTTTTAGTAGAGACAGAATGTGGTTTCTTTAAGTATAGTTTTAAAACATTACTTTGACTTCTGAACCATCTATAATACTCTGCATATTCAAAAATAAAATCTTAGAAGATAAAACCAATGAACGGTATCAAATTGGTAGCATAACCAGAGAAAAGTATTTCAATGACCTTTGAACACATAATTTTTATGATTATTAAAAAAATGCAGGTTCCTGGGCGGCGCCTGTGGCTCAGTGAGTAGGGTGCCGGCTCCATATACCGAGGGTGGCGGGTTCAAACCCAGCCCCAGCCAAACTGCAGCAACAACAACAACAAAATGCAGGTTCGGCACCCCCAGCTCAGGTTCGGCACCCCCACATACATTGAGGCTGGAGGGTTTGAGCAAGGTCCAGACCTGCTAAACAATGACAACTTGCCTCTTGCTGAGGCAAGAGAATTGCTTTAGCCCAAGAGTTTGAGGTTGCTGTGAGCTGTGATGTCATTGCACTCTACTGAGGGTGACACAATAAGGCTCTGTCAAAAAAAAAAAAAAAAGATGCGAACATATCTTAAAATGTACTCAGACGTTTACTGATAGTAGTAATATTGGTACTATAATTTAAAAAATAATTTTATAGGCTGGGCATGGTGGCTGATGCCTGGAATCCAAGCACTCTCGGAGACTGAGGCAGGTGGCTAACTTGAGTTTACAGGTTCGAGATCAACCCGAGCAAAAATCAAAACCCTGTCTCTACTAAAAATAGAAAAACTGAGGCAAGAGGATCGCGTAAGCCCAAGAGTTGGTTGTTGCTGTGAGCTATGAAGCCACAGCACTTTACCCAAGGTAACAGCTTGAGACTGCATCAAAAAAAAAAAAAAGAAAAAATTTATGGGAAATAATCTATTCACACGTAATAAAAAAATGTATGTAGGAGAAAGCAATTAAGTACCGGTATATTAATTTCACTAGATACCAAAATTTTCATTTAAAACAAAACAGAGAATCAAAGAAAAAAAAAATCTGCTATGCTAAATTTGAATTGAATAATCACTATGAACTCATCTTAGGCAAGCTAAGAATTCTAGAAGCAATTATACTTCAGCAGCAATGAATGTGTCAAGCGTCCTGATCTTGGTTTCTCTGTATCTTGATTAAGAACCAAGCCTGCCTGGATAAACAGCCTTTTCCAGATGTAAAGCAAAGAAAATACAAGGTAAGCCCAGGATACAATGTGCCAGAAAGCACTCCAAGATTAATGATGAGGAAAGGTGTCAAAAAGACACGACTGTCAAAAAGAACTGAGGAAGTCCCTCCTCCTCCAAAAAACAAAGATAAAAATTAAAAAGAAACGTAGAAAAGAAAGACACAAGAGTCATCTTTTCCTTTTTTTGAGACAGAGTCTGGCTTTGTCACCCTCTGTAGAGTGCCATTGGCACCACAGCTCATAGCAACCTCCAACTCTTGGGCTTAAGCAATTCTCTTGCCTCAGCCTCCCAAGTAGCTGGTAATACTGGCGCCCAACACAACACCTGGCAACTTTTTAAGAGACAGGTGTCTCAATTTTTGCTCAGGCTGCTCTTGAACTCATGAACTCAGGCAATCTCCCCCCACCCCCCAGCCTCCCAGAGTGCTAGGATTACAGGCGTGAGCCACCCTGCCAGGCCTCACAAGAGCTATCTTGAATTGGTTCCTACTGATCTAATATGAAACAAATTTGTCACTAAAAAGAAAAATGACTATAATTGGTAATAAATAATAAATTAAAAACTATCAGTTCAGGGTGGCGCCTGTGGCTCAAAGAAGTAGGGTGCCGGCCCCATATGCCGGAGGTGGTGAGTTCAAACCCAGCCATGGCCAAAAACTGCAAAAAAAACCCAAACTATCAGTCCACAGTGGTATCACTCCCCTCCCCCAAAATAACAGGAAAAAACCCTTATTTGCCAACTTTCAGGTGCCTATTGATGCAGTTCTTTACTCAATATTGAAAATTAAAGGAATAAGGCTTGGCGTCCATAGCTCAGCGAGTAGGGCGCCAGCCACATACACCAAAGGTGGCAGGTTTGAGCCTGGCCCCAGCCTGCTAAACAACAACTGCAACCAAAAAATAGCCGGGCGTTGTGGTGGGCGCCTGTAGTCCCAGGTGCTTGGGAGGCTGAGGCAAGAGAATCCCAAGAGTTTGAGGTTGCTGTGAGCTGTGACACCATAGTACTCTATGGAAGGCGACACAGTGAGACTCTGTCTCAAAAAAAAAAAAAAAAAAAAAAGGAAGAAAATTAAAGGATTGCAATAAAATATTTAAACTGCCTATTTGCTTGGTGTCCAAGTATTATCCCAAGTTTACATTCACAAACCTTACACCTTTACAGTAGATCAACTGAATCAGCACTTTTACCAGTAGTTACACTTAGCATTATTAACAGTTAGCAATCTGACATTATGCACAACATCACCTACTAAATAATCTCACCAAAAAGTTTTACTTTAAGCTAATCAAGCCTTTCTTTACACATAACTTAAAAGGAAATTCAGGGACAAAGAGGAATGAATGAAATAACTTTAGGAAGACAAAACAAGTCCAGAATGTGGGTGGTAAGACAACTAGTTTGGTCAATTAGGTGCCAGAAAAAGAAGGAATGGATAGCATTTTTTTTTTATAAAAGGGACTAAAGACTTAATCACCAAATGCAATGCAGGAATCTTGACTGACTACAGCTAGTGGGGGGGAGTTTAAAAAGATTTTTGAACATGGGCTGGAATTAGGAAATTTGAACATGGACTGGAATTATTTACTTTGATAGGTATTGATGGTGACTCTGAAATTAGGAGGCGAATGTCCTTATTTTTAGGAAATGCAGGCTCAAATATTTAAAGGTTACGATGTTTGCAATTTACTTCCAAATTGTTACACACAGAGAAAAGTTTAGTACAAGGATCAGAATGAAATTTTTCATAACAAGGTTAAAAAGCACTGTGCCTCTGTGGAGAGGTATGGCAGAAAGTACACGTACACTGGAATTACATCTGGGTTCAAATCTAAACTCTAAGGCAAATTACTTAATAGTGCTAAGTTTCTGTCTCATCTCTAAAATTTAAGAAATAATTCATTAGGTTGGTCTCAAAATTAAATAAGATTACATGTGTAAATGCTAAGTAGTAAATTTGTTTTTCATTATTATCAAATATGATCATCCTGAAATAAAGATTATAGAGGAAAACGTGTTAAATTCACATTCTAGGATAAGGGGAAGCTACTTAGATAAAACTAAGTATTACCAATTCAGTGGAAGTCAATGTGAACTGATGGGGAAAATGATTTATATAATTTGTTTTTAAACCCAAAAATTCCGACTGAAACCCTAGGCAAAAGGGAATCAAAATTATCATCTATCCAAACTCTTCTGTATCCATCAAATTGTGTAGTTTGCAGCTATTAGCCTGTTTGTGAATAAAATACTAAGAATGTAAAGGGAAGCTAAAGACAATACCCGCCCCTCCTTAACAACTAATCGACTTACATGATGAAAAAGAAATTGAGGTTCTTCATTTGTGTAAGCAGGTTCAAATAAAGCACCCAGTTATTGGGCTTTATTCTAAATTCTGCTAAGGTGTATGGAACTCACACGGATGCAATTTCCTTTCATCAGGGCTAACGTCCATATAATTTCACTCGCAGGTAACCCCTTTTTCTGATTAGGTCAGTAGTAAAATGACTAGTGCAGAATGATCCTCAGGTAGGAAAGAAAAAGAGATGACTCTTTTTTTTTTTTTTTTTTTAAAGAAGTGCCATCCTTTTCTTTCCAGCACTAGAGAAAAAGCATCAAGAGAGAGGGAAAAAACCCCAGGTTCTCAGGCTCCCCGGTTCCCACCAGGTGAGAGTGCTTGCGGTCAGGGTGTGGGGCGGATGGGCGTGCACATCTCGGGCAGCACCCTCACGGATCGGGGCAACTGCCCCCGGACTGCGCGGCCCAAGGCCGGTCTCCTCCCCGAGGGATTAAAGGCCACCGGAGGGGGGACGCGTGGTGGAGGGACCCCTGCGGGGGCGCAACGGGGGTGACGGACCAGGCTTTCCTTCCCTCCAGCGCCCAGGTGGGGGACGCGTGGTGGCAGTCCGCGGGCGGCGCGCAGAGCCGGGCCCTCGTCCCCGCGCCCTCCCCGTCCCCTCCCCATTACCTGCGGGCGGCGGTGCCGGGGCCCGGAGGCCTGCTGCTGCTCCTCCTCCCCGCCAGGCTGGGGCTGCGAGGTGGCGCGGCGGCGGCGGCGGCGGCGGCGGCCCGGGGGGAGGGGCGGAGCGCGCGGCCCGCTCCCTCTCCTCCCCGGGGGGCTCAGGGGACCCTATCTCGGGCCGCCGCGCCTAGGCCCGTGAGCAGCCTGGGGCCGGGGCATGGCGGCACAGCCCACCGGCGCGCCTGCGAGGTGGGAAAGTGCGAAGCCGCGGGGAGCGAGGCGCCCCCCGCGCCCGCAGGGGCCTGAGGGGAGGAGCGAGGGGCCCGGGAGCCGCGCGCGGGCGGCCGCTGCGAACGGTTGGCCGAGGGCAGGCAGCGACTTGGGCAGCGCGGCGACGGCTCGCGTTTTCCCGGCGGGGCGGGGTGGGGAAGGGGAAGGGGAGTGAGGGGAGGGGAGGGGAGGTCGGGAGGGAGCCGCCGCCGCGCGCGTGCGGGCCGGCGCCGCCGCCGTTGCCGCTCCGCTCGCTCCAGCCTGTTTGGGGGCACTTTGTTTGTGTCCCACAATGCCGTGCGCGGGCGGCCGCGCAGGGGAAGGGGAGGGGAAGCGGGCGGGGCGGCGCGCAGCGAGCTCGGGGGCGGGGCTCGAGGGTGGGGAAAAGCGACTATTGCGCAAGCGCAGACAGGGGGCACTCCTGATCGTGGAGACTTCAACTGGGCGATTCCGTCTTCTGGGATGTTGTGACCTGCGTGACACAGACACCACGCGTCTTCGCACGCTATGCATTTTTGCATGTGTGCGCAGTGCAAATTTACATTCATATACCCTGTAAGCCCTGTCCAGTCTGTCCTTCCTCCAGCCACCCTCCGAGCCTGCTCCCCGCTTACACGGAGAGCAGCATTTGCCCGCAGGATTCACGCTTCTAGCTTTTTGTTTCTTTGAACTAACGATAAAAGAAACTCATGTTTTTATCGTGGGGTTTCTGCAGCGGGGCCGAAACCGAAACACTCCAACTCCTCTCTCTTGGCGAGGGAAAATAGCTGGTAATGTGCCCGTTTTTCACACGTGAAAACTGAGGCCTCGGAAGGGCCGGCCGAGCAGGCAGTAAGGGACCCCGGGTCCGGCAGCCGACCCTCAGCAGTCACCATTCCCTACCAACCTTGCTTCCTTTGGCGCTGGCATTTTCTTGGGTGACCAGGCAGGACGTGCAGTTCCGAAATGGCTGGAGAAATGGACTTTGGGTTCCCTCACCACAGGACACCTAGAATTGTTCCAAAAAATAAACCCATTCCTTCCACAACCGTGAATCTATCATTTTCATTACACCATCACTTACTTCTCTGGACTTCCTAGAACAGAGTGTGGGGGTCATCCCAAAGTGACCAGTACTGCTGGGGGCGGGGAGGGGGGAGAGTTGCATTAGAATTTTTGGTCAAATGCAAAACCAATCTTGTAAAGTGAGAAAACTTCCAAGGTCCCCCCCCCAAGTCTGGGCTCCACAGGAACCCTAAGGTTATAGGGGCGCGCTGGGCGGCAGGCAGCAGCGCCCCAGGTGCGTGGAGGTGGGCAGGGTGCAGGGACGGGGTTGGGGGTGTCGAGGAGCCTCAAGCGCTTACATACTTGTTTTCTCACGCCTCCAGCTTTCAAATCAAAAGACTTCTTTCCAAAGGGCTTTGTGCAAGGTGGGTGGACGTCCCGCTGGAGTAGAGTGGCTTTTTGTTCTGAAACACTTGGCAACATCTCACATTAATCCTCTCCCCGAGGGACAAGCAGCAGATAACCGAAGCACCCTTATTCTAACAATGGAAATCCGCTTTAGAAATAAAGGCAATAAAAACTTGTTTGTATAGTCCTTTGCAGCAGTCTCCAACAAGTTTCAAGTAAACATAATGTTATTTAACCTTGGCAGCAACTGTAATCGACAGGTTTTTATTATTATTCTATCATTTCTATTGTCCACATTTCAAGGATAAGGAAAATCAAAAAAGGTGCCAATAGGGCCCAGAAAGTTTTGCTTTGAGATTTGCAGAAGGAGAAGGGAAAGAAAGCAGAGCTCTTACCTGGGTTAGGATTGGCAGCCACAGACCCAGCCTCCGGTTCGGGAAGGAGCCCTGCTGGGTGTGTATGAGAGTGTGTGCAGGAGGCAAACTGGGGGAGAATCAGAGTGGAGAAGTAGTCAAATAAATGTAATCTACCTCTCCTAAAGCATGAAATAGGACAGGCAATGAAAGTCTATTAGCCAAATCTTTACTAAGAGTTTCTCAAGGGGCTAAGACGGCAGGTCCTGAGCTGCCAAACTGGCAGGGCTGACACCAAAAATTGCTTTCCTTTGTGGCATAACTTGAAGTCAGGTAGTGTGATATGTCCAGCTTTGTTCTTTTTTCTCAGGATTGCTTTAGCTATTTGCTTCCACACAAAATTTTGCTTTGTCTTTTTCTCCTTTTCTTTTTTTCCTTGTCCTTTCCATAGAGTCTCATTCTGTCACCTTGGTGAGAATGCAAAGGCGTGATCACAGTTCACTGCAACCTCAAATTTCTGGGCTCAAGCAGTGCTCCTGCCTCAGCCTCTGGAGTAGCTGGGACCATGACCAACTAATTTTTTTTTTCCTATTTTTTGTAGAAACAGGGTTTCCCTCCTGCTTAGGCTGATCTCTTTTCTACAACTTGGGCAACATAGCGAGACCCCCTTTCTGCAGCCCAGGCAACATAGTGACACCTTTTTTTTTTTTTTGGAGATGAAGTCTTGCTTTGTCACCCTCAGTAGAATGCCCTGGTGTCATATCTCAAACTCTTGAACTCAAGAGATCCTCTTGCCTCAGCCTCCCGAGTAGCTGGGACTACAGATGCCTGCCACAACACCCAGCTATTTTTAGAGATGGGGTCTTGCTCTTGCTCAGGCTGGTCTCGAAGCCGTGAGCTCAGGCAATCCACCTGCCTCAGCCTCCCAGAGTGCTGGGATTACAGGTGTGAGCCACCACGTGGGCAGGATTCATTTTCTGCAAAAACAAACAAACAAACACTTATTTTTTAAAATAGCCAGATGCAGTTGCACATGCTCTACTCCTAGCTAGTAGGAGACTGAGGTGGGAGAATCCCTTGAATGCCCCCGGAGTTCCAGGCAGCAGTGAGCTATGATCACACCAAAGTGCTAAGTGGCATGAGCCACCTTGCCTGGCCAAAGCCCAACCTGGGCACATATGTATCCTTTTATTTCTTTAGTTGCATTTATTCCCAGGTATTTTATTTTTGTAGCTATTGTAAAGGAGATTGCTTTCTTCATTTCTTTTTCTGATTCATCCCTACTGGTATATAGAGAAGCTACTGATTTTTTTTTTTTCTTTTAAGACAGAGTCTTGCTCTGTTGCCCTGGGTAGAGTGCCATGGCATCATAGCTCACAGCAACCTCAGACTCTTGGGCTCAAGCAATCTTCTTGTCTCAGCCTCTGAAGTAGCTAGGATTACAGACACTTGCCACAATGCCCTGCTAGTTTTTCTATTTTTAGTAAAGACAGGGTCTCACTTTTGCTCAGGCCAGTGTGGAATTCCTGAGCTCAGGCCATCCACTTGCCTCAGCCTCCCAAAGTGCTAAGTGGCATGAGCCACCTTGCCTGGCCAAAGCTATTGATTTTTGTATGTTGATTTTGTATCCTGCAATTTTATTAAATGTTTATCAATTCTAAGAGGGTGTTTTTGGGTGGAAACTTTTTTTTTTTTTTTTTTGTAGAGAAAGATTCTCACTTTATTGCCCTTGGTAGCCGTGGCGTCACACAGCTCACAGCAACCTCCAACTCCTGGGTTTAGGTGATTCTCTTGCCTCAGCCTCCAGAGTAGCTGGGACTACAGGCGCCCGCCACAACGACTGGCTCTTTTTCTGTTTTGCAGTTCGGCTGAGGCTGGGTTGGAACCCGCCACCTTCAGTACATGGGGCCTGTGCCCTACTCGATGAGCCACAGGCGCCGCCCTGGGTGGAATCTTTATGAGTTTTCCTAAATATAACATATGTCATCTGCAAAAAAAGGATAATTTCACTTCATCCTTTCCAATTTAGATCCCCTTTCTTAGAGTAATTGCTCCAAAACTTAGACTTCCAAAACTATGTTGAATAAAAGTGGTAATAGTGGGCATCTTCCTTTTGTTTCAGATCTTAGTGAGAAGGCTTTCATTTTTCCCCCACACTTTCAGTATGATATAAGCTGTGGGTTTATCTTATATAGCTTCTATTCTTTCAAAAAAAATGGACTGGGTGCAGAGGGCTCGCATCTGTAATCCCAGCACTCTGGGAGGCTGAGACAGGCAGATTGCTTGAGCTTAGGAATTGGAGACCACCTTGAGCAAGAGTGAGACTCCATCTTTGTTAAAAAATAGAAAAAATGGGGTGGTGCCTGTGGCTCAGTGAGTAGGGTGCCAGTCCCATATACCAAGGGTGGCGGGTTCGAACCTGGTCCCAGCCAAACTGCAACAAAAAAATAGCCAGGCAGTGCGGCAGGCGCCTATAGTCCCAGCTACTCAGGAGGCTGAGGCAAGAGAATCACCTAAGCCCAAGAGCTGGAGGTTGCTGTCGGCTGTGACACCACGGTACTCTACTGAGGGTGATAAAGTGAGACTCTGTCTCAAAAAAAAAGAAAGAAAGAAAGAAAGAAAAAATGAGCTGGGCATTGTGGCATGTGCCTGTAGTCCCACGCTACTCGGGAGCTGAGACATGAGCTTGAACCCGGAGTTCGAGGCTGCTGTGAGCTATGATGACGCAGTGACACTCTACCCAGGTTGACAGAGTGAGACAAAGTCTCAAATAAGAAAAACCAACCACTTTTTCCCCCTCTTTGATTGTTTTCTCGTCTCTGCTCTCTTTCCTTTCTCCTTTTCCACTCTGCTTTTTATTTTACATGTACACATTTTATCACCCTATCTCCCAATCCCTGCCCTAGGTCTGAAGAATCTATTAGCCAACAAATAGCTGTTGGGCCTTTAAGGGCTCTAGATCCTTGAAGAAGGTGTGAGGAAAAAAATACAAAGATTATCTTGGCAGCCCTCCTGTCTGTTTTGGCTCAGGGCAGGGTCAGTTTCTGGGGCTTCTGCAGCCTCCCTCCTTTTCTCTTCCCAAGCTGGTCGAGACTTGTCTTGGGGCTGCAGGAATACACACACCTTTCTTTGACGGGAGGTTAAATAATATTGCTAGGAGGATTTTGTGAAATCAGAATCCTGTACACAGGTAAAACAAACAAATGAAGACGGTATGAGGAACCCTTAATTACTAACCCAGTGCGAATAATTCTGAGGAATTATTCCAGGCAAGTTCCAGCGGTTTCATTTAAGCCATGAGCTGTTTGGGGGACAATTCTGGCAAAAAAAAAAAAAAGACACTTTCATGTGATAAACCATTAGCCTAGAATGAGGACTTCAACAGAAGGATCTCTAATCTTATAACTGGCTCCATGAACCCGGATACATTTTTTTATAATCCTCTCCCTCCAGTAACTATCAATCCTTTGAGTTGTTTCCCCGGAAATGATGGATTCAAACTCCTGACCTTAAGAAATACACTTTGGGACTTGGCACCTGTAGCTCAAGCAGCTAAGGTGCCAGCCACAGACACCAGAGCTGTTGGGTTTGAATCCAGCCCAGGCCTGCCAAACAACAATGCCAACTACAGCCAACAGAAAAAAAAATAGACGGGTGTTGTGGTGGGCACCTGTAGTCCCAGCTACTTGGGAGGCTGAGGCAATAGAATCGCTTAAGCCCAGGAGTTGGAGGTTGCTGTGAGCTGTGATGCCAAGGCACTCTACCCAGAGCGACAGCTTGAGGCTCTGTCTCAAAACAAAACAAAAAAAAAACCAAAGAAATACACTTTGGGGCTGGGCGCCTGTGGCTCAAGTGGCTAAGGCGCTAGCCACATACACCTGAGCTGGCGGGTTTGAATCCAGGCTGGGCCCGCCAAACAACAATGATGGCTGCAACCAAAAAATAGCCGGGAGTTATGGTGGGCACCCCTAGTCCCAGCTATTTGGGAGGTGGAGGCAGGAGACTCGCTTGAACCCAAGGAGTTGGAGGTTGCTGTGAGCTGTGATGTCATAGCGCTCTACCCAGGGCGACAGCTTGAGGCTCTGTCTCAAAAAAAAAAAAAAAAAGAAATACACTTTGGGTTCCGTGCGCTGTAGCACAGTGGTTGCGGCGCTGGCCACATGCACTGAGGGTGGCAGTTCAAACCTGGCCTGGGGCCTGCTGAACAACAATAACAATTACAACCAAACAATAGCTGGGCTTAAGTGATTCTCTTGCCTCAGTCTCCTGAGTAGCTAGGAGTATAGGCATCCACCACTAAGCCCTATTTTTTTTTTTTTTTGAGACAGGGTCTTACTATGTCACCCTGGGTAGAGTGCTGTTGCATCACAGCTCACAGCAACCTCAAACTCTTGTGCTTAAGTGATTCTCTTGTCTCAGCCTCCCAAGTAGCTGGGACTACAGTCACCCACCACAATACCGAGCTAGTTTTTTGTTGCAGTTGTTGTTGTTTAGCTGGCCCACGCTGGGTTCAAACCCACCAGCCTCAGTGTATGTGGCCAGCGCCCTACCTACTGAGCTACAGGCGCCGCCCACTAAGTCCTATTTTTAGAGATGGGGGTCTTGTTCTTGCTTAGGCTGATCTCAAACTCCTGTGCTGAAGCTATCCACCCACCCTGGCCTCCCTAAATTACCTTTTATTTTTAATTTTTTGCAATTTTTGGCCGGGGCTGGGTTTGAATTTGCCACCTCTGGCATATGGGGCCGGCGCCCTACTCCTTTGAGCCACAGGCGCCACCTTGAATTAACTTTTAAATTAGACATGTTGTAATAGGTCCTTGCTTTGAACCTTTATTTATTTATTTATTTATTTATTTGTAGAGACAGAGTCTCACTTTATTGCCCTTGATAGAGTGATGTGGCGTCACAGCTCACAGCAACCTACAACTCCTGGGCTTAGGCCATTCTCTTGCCTCAGCCTCTTGAGTAGCTGGGACCATAGGCGTCCACCACAATGCCCAGTTTATTTTTTTGTTGCAGTTTGGCCGGAGCCGGGTTTGAACCTGCCACCCTCAGTATATGGGACCGGTGCCATACCCAATGAGCCACAAGCACTGCCCTGCTTTGAATCTTTATATATAAAACTATGATTTTGGAAATAGAACAGAACAGTCTTGGAGAGGCGATTCTCACTGTCTCCAGAATCGCTGGCCTTCTGACTATTGAATTTGGTGGACCTATCCCTATCTCTGTATATTGGCTGACAGTGACAGGTGGCCTGACCCTCTTACTCTGGGGACAAAGCAATCCTCTTGCCTCAGTTTTTCTATTTTTAGTAGACACAGGCGTCTCACTCTTGCTCAGGCTGATCTTGAACTCCTGAGCTCAGACAATCCGCCCTCCATTGGCCTCCTAGAGTGCTGGGATTGTAGGTATGAGCCACTGTGCCCAGCATACTTCTCTCATTTTCAACCACTCCTGTCCCGATCTGAAGTCCTGAACCTGACCCCAATTCAGACCTTGAATCTTTAGGATCCCACTCATCTTGGAAGGTCCTGAATAATTTGCTCCCTTCCTATCTCTCCAGCCTCATTTCAGGCCAGTTTCTTTTTCTTTCACTGTATGTCTAAGTCCTATTGACCTATTTTCCTTTCCTAAGTCACCAAAGTCTTTCTCTGTTAGAGCCTTTGCACTTGTCCTCTTGCCTGGAACGCTTTCTCCCAACTTCCCTTTCCTTCCTCTAACTCTTACCTTTCAGTCTCTGCTTTCTTAAGAAAGACTAGGTTGGTCTTCTCATTATATCCTCTCATAACACCCTCTACTTGTCCTTCACGGCATTTCTTATACAGATGCTCCTTAACTTATGATGGGGTTACAGCCTGCTAAATCCATTGTAAGTTGAAAATATCATAAGTCAAAAATGTATGGGCGGCTCCTGTGGCTCAGTGGGTAGGGCGCCGGCCTCCTATACCGAGGGTGGCAGGTTCAAACCTGGCCCGGGTCAAACTGCAACAAAAAACAGCCGGGTGTTGTGGCGGGCGCCTGTAGTCCCAGCTACTCAGGAGGCTGAGGCAAGAGAATCGCCTAAGCCCAGGTTGCTGTGAGCTGTGTGATGCCACGGCACTCTATAGAGGGTGATAAAGTGAGACTCTGTCTCTACAAAAACAAAAACAAACAAGCAAACAAAAATTAATTGAATTAAAGTCAGATACGGAATAAACAAAATACTTTCTAATTTGTAAAGAGTAAAGAGATCTAAGATTATGGAGTGTAAGGTACTATTCTGTTCTTCTAATGTAGCAGTTCTCAACCTGTGGGTCATGACCCCTTTGTAACAATGAAAATACATCCTGCATATCAGGTATTTATATTACGATTCATAACAGTAGCAAAATTACAGTTATGAAGTAGCAACGGAAATAATTTTATGGTTGGGGGTCACCACAACATGATGACCAAGCCACCAATGTACATAGCTTAATTTAAAAGTTCTTTGTTTCAGCGGCACCTGTAGCTCACTGGGTAGGGCACCGGCCACCTACACCAAGGCTGGCGGGTTCGAACCTGGCCTGGGCCATCTGCAACAACAATGACAACTGTAACAAAAAAAATAGCTGGGCATTGTGGCGGGCGCCTGTAGTCCCAGCTACTTGGGAGGTTGAGGCAAGAGAATCACTTAAGCCCAAGAGCTTGAGGTTGCTGTGAGCTGTGACACTATGGCACTCGACCCAGGGCCACAGCTTGAGACTCTGTCTCAAAAAAAAAAAAAAAGTTCTTTATTTTGGCTGAGCACCCGTAGTTCAGTGGTTAGGGTGTCAGCCACATGCTCTGGGTTTGTGGGTTCAAACCTGGCTAGGTAATAATGACAACTACAACAACAACAAAAAAGCTGGGCATTGTGGTGGGCGCCTGTAGTCCCAGCTCCTAGGGAGGCTGAGGCAAGAGAATTGCTTGAGCCCAAGAGTTTGAGGTTGCTGTGAGCGATCCTGTCATGGCACTCTACCGAGGGTGACAAAGTGAGACTCTGTCTCAATAAAAAAAATAATAGAAGATGCCATCTCAAGAAATCACTTTATTTGCTTGCTTATCCATGAGAGGCAACTCTTCATCCGTCAAGTTTTATCATGAGATTGCAGCAATTTAATCACGCTTTAAGACTCCACCTCTAATTCTAGTCCTCTTGCTATCTATCGTTCTGTGGTTAACTTCTTCCACTGAGGAAGGTCTTGAACGCTCACAGTCATCCACAAAGGTTGAAATCAACTTCTCCCAAACTCTTCTTAATGTTGGTATTTTGACTTCCTCACGTGAAACATGAATGTCTTTAATTCTAGAGAATAGTGAATCCTTTCCTAAAGATCTTCAACTTACTTTGCCTAGTTCATCAGAGGAATCACTATCACATCTACAGCCTCATGCAATGTATTTCATAAATAATAAAACTTGAAAGTCCAAATTACTCCTGATCCGTGGACTACAGAATGGGTGTTGTATTATCAGGCGCGAAAACAGCATTAATCTCCTTAAACATCTCCATCAGAACTCGTGGGTGATAGGCACATTGTCGGAGAGCAGTAAGATTTTGAAAGGAATCTCTCTCTTTTTTTTGAGCAGTAGTTTCCAACAGTGGGCTTAAAATATTCAGCAGACCACACCGTAAACAGATTTGTCATCCAGGCTTTGTTGTTCCATTTCTGGAGCACAGAGGAGAAATCGCATAATTCTCAAGGGCCTTAAGATTTTCAGAATAGTAAATGAGCAGTTGTTTTAGCCCTAACAAGACTGTCAGCCTTGTTCTTTGAAGCTTAAAAGCCGGGCATTGACTTCTCCTTTCGAGCTTTGAAAGTCCTACATGGCACCTTCTAGCAATAGAGAGTTGTTCTGCCTACATTGAAAAATTTGTTTTATGGTGTAGCCACCTTCATCAAGGATCTTAGCTAGATCTTAATAATTTGCTGAAGGCCAGGCATACTGACTCATGTCTATAATCCTAGTGGGTGGATTGCTTGAGCTCAAGAGTTTCAGACTAGCCTGAGCAAGAACAAGACCTTGTCTCTACTAAAAATAGAAAAACTAGGTGGGTGTTGTGGCAGGCATCTGTAGTCCCAGCTACTTGGGAGGCTGAGGCAGGAGGATCACTTGAGTCCAGGAGTTTGAAGTTGCTGTGAGCTAGGCTGATATCAGGGCGCTCTACCTAGAATGACTGAGTAAGACTCTGTCTCAAAAATGAAAAGGGCAAAGAGAGAGCTTAGAGCACTTCCAAAGAAAGTTGGAAGGGAGAAAAGAGAGACCCACACAACGGCAGTGTACAGGTATAGATAACGTCTTTCTCTGTGTTTGAAATTGTTTTTCTGCCTCTCTATACCTCTGGGCACCTTTGTCCTTTTCTATTGATCACTGATTATCTAGGTTACCCCATACCCACATTCTTTTTCCTTTTTTGGCCAGAATTGCTGAGTGCTGACCATACGGGGCTTCCAGACCGCCTTATTCAGCAGGCCAGGCTTTCCTCCCATCCCCCTTGAAGACCCCTCTCTTTGTCCCCTCTCATTTTTTACTTGGCATGTTTTCAAGCTTCATTCACATGGTGGCATGTCTTGGCTCTTCCTTCCTCTGTTCTACTTTTAAGGACTCATGTGATTAGACTGTGCCTACCCAGATTATCCAGCAAAACTTCCCATCTCAAGGTCATTACCTATACTCACATCTGCATAGTGCTCTTGGCCACATAAACGTAAGGTAACATAGTCCCAGGTCCCATGGTTTAGGACATGGGCATAGTTGGTGGGTTGTTACTCTGTTTACCACAGTGAATATCCTTCCTATTTCAGAGAGAAAATAAAGCAGTCAGGAGAGAATTTTGGCCCGGCTATTTTTTTTGTTGTAGTTGTCATTGTTTTACCAGGCCCGGGCTGGGTTCGAACCCGCCAACCTTGGTGTATGTGGCACCCTAACCACTGAGCCATGGGCGCCGAGCCTATATGTTTATTGATATTCTCATTTTGTTAATATATTATTTGTCTTGGTCTATTTGGGCTAGTATAACAAAATACTCTAAACTAGGTAGTTTATAAATAACATAAATTTATTTCTCACAGTTCTGGAGACTGGGATATCTAACATCAATGAGCTAGGAGATTCAGTGTCTAGTCAGGGCTGTTTCCTGGTTCATAGATAGCCGTTCTTTCACTGCCTCCTCACATAACAGAAGGGGCGAAGGTTTTCTTTAATAAGTGCACTCAGGTTTTCCTGATTTTCTTTAGTTCTGGGTCCCTGTTGCCCTTAGTTCTTAGATCACATTCATGTTTTTGTATAGTAAGTCTAATATTTGGGCTGCTTCAGGAATGGCTTCTGTACATTTATTATGGTCTTTTTTTTTTTTTTGAGACAGAGCCTCAAGCTGTCACCCTGGGTAGAGTGCCATGGCATCACAGCTCACAGTAACCTCCAATTCCTGTGCTCAAGCGAGTCTCTTGCCTCTGCCTCCCAAGTAACTGGGACTACAGGCGCCCGCCACAACGCCCAGCCATTTTTTGGTTGCAGCCGTCATTGTTGTTTGGCAGGCCCGGGCTGGATTCTAACCCGCCAGCTCAGGTGTATGTGGCTGGCACCTTAGCCTGTTGAGCCACAGGCGCCGAGCGTATTATGGTCTTTTGAAGAGCCATGTTTTCTTGGTTCTTTGTACATCTTACAGTTTTTTTTTTTTGAGACAGAATCTCACTTTCTTGCCTCTGGTAGAGTGCTGTGACATCATAGCTCACAGCAACCTCAAACTCTTGGGCTCAAGTGATTCTCTTGCCTCAGCCTCCCAAGTAGCTGGACTACAGGCATGCGTCACAATGCCCAGCTATTTTTTTAGAGATGGGGTCAGGCTGGTATTGAACTTGTGAGCTCAAGTAATCCACCCACCTTGGCCTCCCAGAGTGTTGAGATTACAGGTATGAGCCACTGAGTCTGGCCCTATCTTACAATTTTTTAAAAAATTGGACGCTTGGACTCGGCGCCGGTAGCACAGTGGTTACGGTGCCAGCCACATGCACCAAGGCTGGTAGGTTCAAGACCAGCCTGGGCCAGCTAACCAACAATGACAACTGCAACAAAAAAATAATTGGGTGTTGTCGTGGGTGCCTGTAGTTCCAGCTACTTGGGATCTGGGGCAAGAGAATCACTTGAACCTGAGAGTTTGAGGTTGCTGTGAGTTGTGATGCCACAGCACTCTACTGAGGGCAACATAACGAGACTCTGTCTCAAAGAAAAAAAAAAGAATTGGACATTTGACTATTATAATATGGTAACTCTGGAAATCACATTCTTCCTCTTCTCCAGAGTTTGCTTTTCTAGTTTTTAAATGTTTCTTTTTGTAAAGGAAAGGGTTTTCTCCCTTCCTTTCCCTTTCCTTCCTTCTCTCTCTCCCTCTCTCACTCTCTCTCACTCTCTCTGTCACCTTGGTAGAATGCAGTGGCATCAATGGAACTCCCTGCAACTTCAAACTCCTGGGTTTAAGCAATCCACTTGCCTCAGCCTCCCAAGTATGTGGGACTACAGGAGGATGCCATGATGCCCCGGCTAGTTTTTCTATTTTTAGTAGAGACAGGGTTTCATTCTTGCTCAGGCTGGTCTTCAATATCTGAACTCAAGCAATCCTCTTGCCTTGGCCTCCCAAAGTGTTGGGACTGGCACCATGTCTGGCCAGTTTTCTTAACTATTTTTACAGAGTCTATTCCATTTTTTTTGGATCCTGAAGTTTCTGTTCCTTTGACTTATGTTTAGCTAATGCTTTGGCAAAGATTAAACAAGGATATTATTTCATTGCCACAAGCCTTTCCAGTGTTTGTAGATTGGTCTTGGCCTAGGATGTTCCTTTAATGCTTGGCTAGGCTTGTTCTGTGGCTAGTCATCAGCTTGATATGAGAGCTTAAGGTCTTTTGTTTTTTTAAGACAGAGTCTCACTTTGTCATCCATGGTAGAGTGCCGTGGCATCGTAGCTCACGGCAACCTCAAACTCTTTGGCTCAAGTGATCCTCTTGCCTCAGCCTCCCAAGAAGCTGGGACTACAGGCGCCCGCCACAATGCCCAGCTATTTTTTAGAGACAAGGTCTCACTCTGGTTGGTCTCAAACCTGTGAGCTCAGGCAATCCACCTGCCTTGGCCTCCCAGAGTGCTAGGATTATAATCCTGAGCCACCGTGCCCGGCCCAGAACTTAAGTTCTTTTTAGGGCTTTTCTGAGCATGCATCTTGCCTAGGCATGCACATGGCTACCTAAATACCCTAAATACCCGCGTACATATGGTTAGTTATGTTTATTTATTTGTATTATTTATTTTTTCAATTTTTAATTAATTAACTAATTTGAGACAGAGTCTCCCTTTGTTATCCAGGTTGGAGTGCAGGAATCATAGCTCACTGTAGCCTTGAATTCCTGGGCTGAAACAATCCTCTTGCCTCAGCCTCCTTTTAAATTAGCTAGGACTAATTAAAAAATTTAATTTAAAAATTGCAACTGGCTAACTAAAAAAATTTTAATTTGCCCAAGTTGGTCTCGAACTCCTGGGATCCAGCAATCTTCCTGCTTCAGTCTCCCAAAGTGCTGGGATTACAGGTATGAGCCATTGTGCATGGGCACTATTTGTGAATGTTCTAATTTCTCAGTTGCACTGCAGCTTCCCCTCTGGGGTTTAGATAGCCTATCATAGGGCTTCACCTTTAATTTTTTGTCCTGGGACTCTGTGGGTCTATAGTTACCTTGCAGGTTTTATGAGAAGTGCCTGTCACTTTTCCGGCCTGAGTTCTAAGTTAGGTAAAACAGAACCAAACTTCCTGTTTCAGTTTTTCAGGCATCTGCCAGACAGTTTAGGATATACATACACAATAATTTGCGAACAATGTTTGCCCTGCTCTTTCTGGTACTAGGAACCAGGTTGCTGGCACTTCAACACTAAAATGACTGCTGTGCTGGGGAAGGGTGGAGTGAAGGTGAGTAATAAATAATGCCACAAAAGTTTCCTACCATTCTGAAGGTAAATTTCGTTAAAATGGTTTCCGCGTTTTTTTTTCTTTGTATGTTTCTGTCGGGGAATGAAAGCTTGGAGCTTCCCAGCCTGCCACTTTGCTGACTCTTCAACATAGTTTTCCCTTCACTTAAACTTTCAACAAAGGGCATCAAAGGCTTTGGCATGTGACCTCAAAGAAGGTGTACCCAATCACAATATGATGGTGGGAACAAAGGCACTCTCAGCTGCTGTCAAAAAACTTGGAATAGGAACTTGTTTGGGGAATTAAAGTTTTATGGATGTGGAATCTAGGAGGATATTGAATAACAGTTGAGCACAGATAAGCTTATGCAGTGAAGTTTTGTCCAGGTAGTAAATTGCTCAGGGAGCTGGTGCTTGCTGACAGTATGGGACAGCTGCAATTACATGCTATGAATGGTTGGGTCTGATTTCTGGTTGTGAATTAATTCCAGGTTGTGAAGGGTCTTAAGCAATGCCAAAAATGACCAAGCAGAAGAATATGTAGGAAGAATGAGATAGCTGGTTCTGATGCTAACCTTGAACCTCCCCTCAGGGTTCAGAACATCTGTCTACTTCACTTTATTCCTGAGGGCACCTTTCATACCAGCTTGTTTCAGCCCTGACTGTGGTTTGCAGCTGTATCTCAGAAGTGACTTGGGGAGGTCTCTTGCTGCACTCTTTCTCTCATCAGCATTGCCCCTGCCTCTCTTAATTTCTTTTACTTATCCTCCTTTGCCTTCTACTCCTCTGTGAAAATATGCTCCAAGGAATAAATCTGCTAAATGGATTCACACCGAGGAGGACATGAGCAATAATGCTATCATGCAAACCCGGTTAGGGGCTACTTGCATTTTTTTTTTTTTTTTTTTAGACAGAGTCTCACTCTGTCACCCTGGGTAGAGTGCCATGAGGTCATAGCTCACAGCAATCTCAAACTCTTAGACTTGAGCAATCCTCTTCTTTCAGCTTATGTAGCTGGGACTACAGGTGCCCTCCATGAGGCCCTGCTAGTTTTTCTATTCTTAGTAGAGACAGAGTCTCACTCTTGCTCAGGCTGGTCTAGAACTCCTGAGCTTAAGCAATCAACCCGCTTTGGCCTCCCAGAGTGCCAGGATTATAGGCATGAGCCACTGTGCCCAGCTGGACTATTTGCATTTTGACAGAAGTTTATATTTCAAGCTAAAAGAACAAGAAGTTCTAAATGTGAAACCCTAAATGTTAGTTGTTTCCTAGGAAAGAGAATCTTTAGAGGGCCTGGTCCCAACTCAGAATATTTTTTTGTTTTCCGGGTACAATAGGGTCCAAATGTTAAGTGGGAGGGAAAAGAGGCTCTAGAAAATTTCTCCTCTCAATTTGAAAAGAAGATCTGGGCCTGATTTGAGCAGTGACATCATTGGGTAACAACCTCTCACACCTTCCAAACCAAAGACTCCAGGGATAAAGCCACGACCTTGATCATATTGAGAAGTCAGGTCATGGGGATTTTCACATTGTTAAAGGAAAAGGAAGGCTGTGGAGCAGGAATAGAATAGATCTAATTTAGGGTTGTGGCTATTTTAGAAGATAATAAGCAGCCTCCATACCTTCATGTAGCTTTTCTTCCTAGTTCTGATCAGAGGATCTTCTTTGGGATGCAGTGTATAAAGTGGGGAGCTGCTGGTGCTGGAAGAATGGTGTAGGAAAGTGAGAGCTGATCAGAGCTAAGAGTGGGGAATACATACCACTGTGATTGGATTTAACCTCTCCCAGGCTCTGTTTCTTCATCTATAATGTGGGGAAATATCTACTGAAGAAAGATTTTTTCCTTCATCTTTTAACTTATCTTCTTTCCTTCTATTTTCATATGGAAGATAGTTAAAACTATGACTGTAATTTGTAAGAAGCCGTATTGAGTTAGAGTAAGTAAAAAGCAAAAGCAACACAAAAAAGCAGTTTTTAGACTCTCATTCCTAATGTCCAAGGGGGATTAGCTTTAGGGCCAGGCTGGATACAGAGACTGTAAGGATTCCATCAGAACTTTCTGGCTCTCTGTTTCTTGACTCTGCCTGTTTTTCTTTGGCTTTATTCTAAGGCAGATTTAATTCGTGTGTTAGCTAAGAAGATCTTGACCGTATTGAGAAGCCAGGTCAATAAAAATGTCAAATAAAAGAACTTATCTCCCAGCTTAACAATTCTAACAGAAAATGTTTTTATTCTTTATTCAAATATCATTCCAAGGGAAGAGAATATTGCATTTCTCAGATCTGATATTCAGCTCCTATCCAATCACTGTGTGGAGGAATTTTTCAATTGGCCATCTTGGGTCATAGGTACAGCCCTGTGATGTGGCCAGTGTACCATAATTGATTTCCTCCCTGGGGACACATCCCTTGGAGGGAGAATTCCCTAAAGGATTCAAGAGGCTGAGGATGGGAAAGTATGCTGGGCATAAATATTATGGCTATTATAGTCTATGAAACCTGCTGTATAGGTTAAAGAATCAAACGAAGCTGGTGTGCTGGCACATACTTGTGTGTAGGCCCAGCTACTTGGAAGTCTGAAGTAAGAGGATTGCTTGAGCCCAGGAATTTGATTCCAGCCAAGACAAGACATAGCAAGACTCCATCTCTTAAAAAAAAAAAAAAAAGAATCCAGTGAACCAGGCACAAGGGTACCATCTGTTCTTATTTTTATTTTTATTTTTCTTTGAGAGACACAGTCTCACTATGTTGAGTCATCACAGCTCACAGCAACCTCAAACTCTTGGACTTAAGTGATTCTCTTGCCTCAGTCTCCCAAGTAGCTGGGACTGCAGGTGCCCACCACAACACCCGGCTGTTGTGCCTAGGAGTTCCACAAAGACCACACTGGCGGGGTGGTGCCTGTGGCTCAGTGAGTAGGGCGCTGGCCCCATATACTGAAGGTGGCAGGTTTAATACCGGCCCCAGCCAAACTACAACAAAAAACAGCCAGGTGGTGTGGCGGGCACCTGTAGTCCCAGCTACTTGGGAAGCTGAGGCAAGAGAATCACCTAAGCCCAAGAGCTGGAGGTTGCTGTGAGCTGTGACACCACAGCACTCTACCAAGGGTGACAAAGTGAGACTCTGTCTC
>CAUYRH010019960.1:0-45315 GCA_963574655.1 Perodicticus potto | reverse complement strand
GCGCCAGCCACGTACACCTGAGCTGGCGGGTTCGAATCCAGCCCGGGCCCGCCAAACAACAATGATGGCTGCAACCAAAAAATGGCCAGGCGTTGTGGCGGGCGCCTGTAGTCCCAGCTACTTGGGAGACAGAGGCAAGAGACTCCTTTGAGCCCAGGAATTGGAGGTTGCTGTGAGCTGTGATGCTCAGCACTCTATCCAGGGTGATATCCAGAGCTGGAGGCTCTGTTTCAAAAAAAAAAAAAAAAGAAAAAGAAAAAATGCATTACTGCTAATGTTTACTAAGATATTTCAATCTAGGCTTGTATAATCCCCTCATTTTGTGAGCCTAACCAAATTTTCAGCCAGGTCTGTTAAAAAAAAAAAAAAAACTTACCTACTCACTTTGTACCTGATAAGTACTAAACACGCCCCCATGAAGCTCCATGCCGTGGTAAGGAAATTATTTATTTCCCTAGTGATCACATGTCTTATTCCGCTAGAAAACCTTAGTTGGCCTAAATCTGCCATTTTTCTTCCTTCTGTTTTATACTTGTTACTATTCTTTCTTTTCTCTTTTCTAAACCAGGTTCTGACACAATATACTAGTTACTATTCCTTACCCCAATTTAAAATCATATTTGTAATATCTAAGCTAGAAGAAAGAATCAATACACATTTGCCATTTTTTTAAATGTAGATAAAACATGAAAAATTTTCTACTGATATTAAATGTCAAATATTATGTATTCTACTTTGCAATTTTTCACTCACATGAAATTAATATAAAAATAATCCAGCAAGGCACAGTGGCTCACAACTGTAATCCTAGCACTCTGGGAGACCACGGCAGGTATACTGCTTGAGCTTAGGAGTTCAAGATCAGCCTGAGCAAGAGTGAGACCCCATCTCTACTAAAAATAAAAAAACTAGCTGGGTGTTGTGGTTGGTGCCTATAGTCCCAGCTACTCAGGAGGCTGAAGCAGGGGGAATCATCTGAGCCCAAGAATTTGAGGTTGCTATGAGTTAGGCTGACACCACAGCACTTGAGCATGGGGCAACAGAGTGAGAATCTTGTCTGGGGAAAAAAAAAAAAAGAATAATCCTTAGCATTCAAAACAACTTCCATTTGTATCCCCGCTCATGCTGCTCATGGTAAAATTCTTTTGACTTGGAAAACAGGTTTGGGGGCAATAATTAATTAACTGTTATTTTTTTATCCCAGGTAATGGACTTCGTGACTGATCTAGAGTTCACAGTTCCTGATCTTGTTCAAGGAAAAGAATATTTATTTAAAGTCTGTGCTCGTAACAAGTGTGGCCCTGGAGAGCCTGCATATGTTGATGAACCTGTAAATATGTCAGCTCCTGCAAGTAAGTATATTTTTGATGGTTTCTTACCTAACCTAATGCTACCCACTTTTAGTTTTAGACCGGGATTTGAAGTTATGGGGCTAGACAGGGGCTGACAATATGGAGACAACTTCATAGGAGGCCTAAGATGGACTTTGTCTTTCAAATGGTATAGCTGTTCCAGATCCACCAGAGAACATTAAATGGAGAGACCGGACAGCCAAGAGCATCTTCTTAACATGGGATCCACCTAAGAATGACGGTGGTTCGCGTATCAAAGGATATATAGTTGAAAAATGTCCACGTGGTTCTGATAAATGGGTCGCCTGTGGAGAACCCGTTGCAGACACAAAGTAGGTTTTCTAATTATTTGGCACAAGAGTATATGTGCACTCTTACTCACTAAAATGGGAAAATTTGAATATTGGTTTTCTTCATTTAGAATTCTCCTGGTATGCCTGTCTGATTTTTAAAAGTACTGTTGAACGTACTGCTGCTTGAGGTTTCCATTAGTTACAGTGTGTGAGCAATCCACATTTAGTATACTAATCTGAAAATAGTACATCAACAACTACAGGCCCATATGAGAGAAAAACACAAACAAAATGAAGGGGGTAGGGGTTTGATTAGTTCCCACCTATCAGGAGCAATGTAGGGGCTACAATGAAGAACTCAACTACAGCTCAGACTTCAGACTTTACCATACAAACACAAATAATGCAACCTAATTTTATGAACCCTCATATTAACCCATAATAAAATTTTAATTAAAATAACAACCTAAATTTTAAAAGACTAGTACTGTACCAGAGGCATGAATTTTAGAAAGATTATGAATACTACACAGCGGAACACATTATGTACATGACAGTAAAATGTCCTCTTTTGTTTCCTGATAGAATGGAAGTGACGGGTCTGGAGGAAGGCCAATGGTATGCCTACCGTGTGAAGGCCTTGAACAGGATAGGTATTAGCAAGCCAAGCAGACCCACAGAGGAAATTCAGGCTGTGGACACACAGGGTATTTACTTTTAATCTTTGTCTTATCAATCAGGCCCCTGACCTCAATTCTGCTTGAACTTGCTAACATCATAAATACTCTTTTCCACTTCAGAGGCCCCAGAAATTTTCCTCGATGTGAAGCTCCTTGCTGGTCTCACTGTAAAAGCCGGAACTAAGATTGAACTTCCTGCCACTGTAACTGGAAGACCTGCACCTACAATAACTTGGACGAAGGCTGATACGATTCTGAAGCCAGACAAAAGAATCACCATTGAAAATGTTCCTAAAAAATCCACAGTGACTATCACTGACAGCAAGAGAAGTGACACCGGCAGGTACATCATTGAGGCTGTGAACGTCTGTGGCCGGGCCACTGCTGTGGCGGAAGTAAATGTCTTAGGTAAGGAAGTCTCTCATTTTAAAAGGGGACAAGCTCACTCCAACTACTTTCTTGAAAAAACATGGTTTAAAAAACATCTTTTTTCTGCCTCTGTAATGTCATCCACAGATAAACCAGGACCACCAGCTGCTTTTGATATCACAGATGTAACCAACGAGTCATGTCTTCTAACATGGAACCCACCACGAGATGATGGTGGATCTAAAATCACAAACTACGTTGTGGAGAGAAGAGCAACTGATAGTGAAGTATGGCACAAGCTCTCATCAACTGTCAAGGATACAAACTTCAAGGCAACCAAATTAATACCCAATAAGGAATACGTCTTCCGAGTTGCTGCAGAAAACATGTATGGTGTTGGTGAGCCGGTTCAGGCCACTCCAATAATAGCCAAATATCCATTTGGTAAGTTCTCATTCAACTGACAAAAAAAAAGAAAATGATGCTTATGTCAAATTTGCATTTAGATATCATATTTATATGTAAGATACAGACCATTTTATATCATTATCTTATCCCTAGATCCACCTGGACCTCCAACTCGCCTAGAACCTTCCGATATCACTAAAGATGCAGTGACTCTCACATGGTGTGAGCCAGACGATGATGGTGGGAGCCCAATCACTGGATACTGGGTTGAAAGATTAGATCCTGATACTGATAAATGGGTTAAATGCAATAAGATGCCAATAAAGGACACAACATTCAGGTATCCCCAAAATCCTCTGCAAGATGTTAAAACAGCAATATATTCAAATTATCACTCTTTAATCATTTGCATCAAATGACAAATGATTACACATTACCATAAAATTTTTTAAATTATTTTTATTTATATTTTCTATTCCCACACAATTTCAAAAATGAAATAAATTCTATTTAAGGATGCGTTTCTTTGTTTATTATAAAATAGTAACTTTCTGGAAATTTCAAAGTATTTGACCCTCCAGTATATTATAATAATGATCACTGTGATAGGGCGGCACCTGTGGCTCAGTGAGTAGGGCGCCAGCCCCATATACCAAGGGTGGTGGGTTTGAAGCTGGCCCTGGCCAAACTGTCAAATAATAGCCGGGTGTCAATCTGTCACTTGGACGAAGGCTGTGTTTGCCAGTGGTTGGCAAACCAACCATTGACTTGGAGACTCATGATATCGTTGTTATGGCCAAACAAAAAATAGCTGGGTGTTGTGGCAGGCGCCTGTAGTCCCAGCTACTTGGGAGACTGAGGCAAGAGAATCGCCTAAGCCCAGGAGCCCTGTGAGCTGTGATGAGATAGCACTCTACCGAGGACAACAAAGTGAGACTCTGTCTCTAAAAAAAAAAAAAAAAAAAATCACTGTGATAGATATTATATTTAGATTAGTACATTAGTACATTTGGCCAAATCTAAAGTGTATGATGGTTTAAAAGCAATTCTAAATTTATATAGAAGTATTTTCAATTAATTTCTAAATCAGCTTTTCACAATTTAAGTACCTTAATCTCTTCTATGTGAAAAACATATGTTTTTGCTTCAATGTTGAAGATGTTATGTATGCATTTTGTTCTTAATTCAGAGTGAAAGGTCTCACCAACAAGAAAAAGTACAGATTCCGTGTGTTGGCTGAAAATCTTGCTGGACCTGGAAAACCAAGCAAATCAACTGAACCAATCTTAATAAAAGACCCTATAGGTATTATTTATATAATTTTCTGTGGTTATTTTGAGGCTTAAATTAAGTCCTTTTTGACAAACCTAAATAATGGTTTCCTTGGCTTGCAGATCCTCCATGGCCCCCTGGAAAGCCAACTGTGAAAGATGTAGGCAAAACATCATTAATGTTGAATTGGACAAAGCCAGAACATGATGGAGGGGCAAAGGTTGAGTCTTACGTCATTGAAATGCTGAAGACTGGAACAGAAGACTGGGTCAGAGTAGCTGAAGGAGTTCCCACCACCCAGCACTTGGTCACTGGGCTCATGGAAGGGCAAGAATACTCCTTCCGAGTTAGAGCTGTGAACAAGGCTGGGGAAAGTGAACCCAGCGAACCCAGCGACCCCGTGCTTTGCCGGGAGAAGCTATGTAAGTCACTCTTGATATCTGAGGTATATAAATTCTTCTCATGTCTGAGAACTACAACATGAGAGAATATGAAAAAATTATTATTATTTCTTCCTCATTATAGTATTTACTGGTGGCTACCAGAACATTCAGTACAGATTGACTATTGTGGACGATAAAAGAAATTGAATTTGTTTTTCTTTCCTTCTTGTTCAGATCCTCCATCACCACCTCGATGGCTCGAAGTTATTAATATCACAAAAAATACAGCAGACCTAAAGTGGACAGTTCCTGAGAAAGATGGAGGGTCACCCATCACCAACTACATTGTGGAAAAGAGAGATGTGAGGCGAAAAGGCTGGCAAACAGTGGACACCACTGTCAAGGACACCAAGTGCACAGTCACCCCACTGACCGAGGGCTCTTTATATGTATTCCGAGTTGCCGCAGAAAATGCTATAGGACAAAGTGACTACACTGAAATAGAGGACTCCGTTCTGGCCAAGGACACCTTTAGTATGCTCTCTAACTTAATCTTTGTGACAACAGTTGTCATAGGTTATAACTTTTCCTCTGATTTTTCTAATCATTGATTATTTTGCTTTCAGCTACCCCTGGACCACCCTATGCTCTGGCAGTGGTTGATGTGACAAAACGACATGTTGACCTAAAGTGGGAGCCACCCAAAAATGATGGTGGAAGACCAATACAAAGGTAGAATTGGAATTAATTCATAAAGAATAACTTATACTTCACTGAAAATTCTTAACTTTTTTTCATTAATGCTAATGAAATGATTTGTTATTTCAATAGATACATCATTGAGAAGAAAGAAAAGTTAGGTACCCGCTGGGTGAAAGCTGGAAAGACTTCAGGACCTGACTGTAATTTCAGAGTAACTGATGTTATTGAAGGAACAGAGGTCCAGTTTCAGGTTAGGGCAGAAAATGAAGCTGGAGTTGGTCACCCAAGTGAACCCACAGAAATACTAGCAATTGAAGATCCAAAAGGTAAGTAGTGCTGGTTGTACAAAGGATGTTGTCTACAACTTGATGATGAGACTGCTGATGTGAATGCTTCTCTCTTTCCTCAGGTCCTCCCTCACCTCCCCTTGACCTACATGTGACTGATGCTGGGAGAAAGCACATCGCCATTGCTTGGAAACCTCCAGAGAAAGATGGCGGAAGTCCAATTATTGGATATCATGTTGAAATGTGTCCAGTAGGCACTGAGAAATGGATGCGAGTTAATTCTCGCCCAATAAAAGACTTGAAATTCAAGGTTGAAGAAGGTGTTGTTCCTGACAAAGAGTACGTTCTGAGAGTGAGAGCTGTCAATGCTGTCGGTGTCAGTGAGCCATCTGAAATCTCTGAAAATGTGGTTGCCAAAGACCCAGACTGTAAGAACACAATGTCTTTTACAATTAATAAAATAGGCTTGATTCATGCACTGTATTTTACATACTCTTTTTTCTCTCTTTTGGATGATACCTTACAGGCAAACCAACCATTGACTTGGAGACTCATGATATCATTGTTATTGAAGGTGAAAAGTTAAGCATTCCTGTTCCCTTCAGAGCTGTCCCAGTCCCAACTGTTACTTGGCATAAAGATGGCAAAGACATCAAAGCAAGTGACAGATTAACAATGAAGAATGATCACATCTCTGCACACCTTGAAGTTCCTAAGAGTGTCCATGCAGATGCTGGAGTTTACACCATTACACTGGAGAACAGGCTTGGCTCAGCAACTGCCTCAATCAATGTCAAAGTCATAGGTAATCATACTTAGTTAATTTTACAGTGCTAGTATAAATGGCTTAATGAATTGACCATTTGTAAACTAAATGTCCTTTCAAATTACTTTTCTGCATATGAGAAATAAAACAAATCTAAACTCTGATTAGACTAATTTACATCAGTTTTAATTATGTGCATATAAAATGCTAATTTAAATAAGAGATTTAGCATTTCCAAATAATGTTGAAATAACCAATGTTCATTTCTTAATTGTATGTATTCACATTCTTCCATAATGTTCTCAACCAGGGTTAGTAGCATTTTCTGCCCTACCCCTAAATGATGTTTGGAAATTTATGAAGCCATTTGCTTGGAAAAAAGACTGGGGTAGGGGGTGCTGCTGACAGTAGTTGGGGGACAAGAATACTAAATGCTGTGCTGAATGGGGGACACTCCTGCATAGGAAAGATCATCCTACTCAAAATTGCAAATAGTCCCACTTAGAAATTATTAAAACACTGATTTTCAGGATTATAAAAATAATGGGCAATTTTATTTATACTAGGGTTACCTGGACCATGCAAAGATATTAAAGCAAGTGATGTGACCAAGAGTTCTTGTAAATTAACCTGGGAACCTCCAGAATTTGATGGTGGAACCCCAATTCTTCATTATGTCCTGGAACGCAGAGAAGCTGGGAGGAGGACATATATACCAGTCATGTCTGGTGAGAACAAACTGTCTTGGACTGTGAAAGATCTCATACCAAATGGTGAATACTTCTTCCGTGTTAAAGCAGTCAACAAGATTGGTGGAGGCGAATATATTGAACTAAAAAATCCAGTCATTGCTCAAGATCCAAAGCGTAAGTTTGGGCATGAATATACCATGGCCAGGGATTAATATGCAATGTTTTTGTTTTAAGAAGATGGTTTTCCTGATAATAATACATTTTTTTGTTGTTGTTCTTCAGAACCCCCTGATCCCCCTGTGGATGTTGAGGCCCATAATCCTACAGCTAAGGCAATGACAATTACATGGAAGCCACCTTTGTATGATGGAGGCAGCAAGATAATGGGTTATATCATAGAAAAGATTGCTAAGGGTGAAGATACATGGAAGAGATGCAATGAGCACCTGGTACCAATTCTGACCTATACAGCGAAAGGACTTGAAGAGGGAAAGGAGTACCAATTCCGGGTGCGAGCAGAGAATGCTGCTGGTATTAGTGAACCTTCTCGGGCCACTCCTCCAACCAAAGCTGTAGATCCTATTGGTAAGTCTTGTTCGGTGGGGTTGCCACTTTCCCTTTGTAACACAAACGAAAATAATGTTTTGTCAGATGTTTTCATTAGTATTGAAAACAATTATTGTTTTGGATCATGGCAGATGCCCCAAAAGTCATTCTGAGAACAAGCCTAGAAGTGAAACGAGGCGATGAAATAGCACTTGATGCAACTATTTCTGGATCACCCTATCCAACTATCACATGGATAAAGGATGAAAATGTTATTACACCAGAGGAAATTAAGAAGCGAGCAGCACCCTTGGTTAGAAGGAAGAAGGATGAAGTTGAAGAAGAACCATTTGTCCTGCCTCTGACACAGCGTTTGAGTATCAACAACAGTAAACAAGGAGAATCTCAGCTCCGTGTCCGAGATTCCCTCCGACCGGACCATGGCCTCTATATGATCAAAGCAGAAAATGACCATGGTGTTGCAAAAGCTCCTTGTACTGTCAGCGTGTTAGGTAAATAGTTAAAACTACACTTTCCAGTGGAAAAAAGTCTATATAAGGGTTTTAGAAAAAAATAAAAATATGGAGTTTGGGGAAATGTTGAAAGAAGTGGGAAATAGCTTCAGGAAATAGTCCTCAGTCACATTTTTTCTCCTGATAAAAAACAAGAAATCAGCTGGCCTTGCTACTTATTAGCTGATACATCACAATGATAGACAGGTAGAAAAAAACAGAAATCACATCAAAGGAGTAACTAACATTAACGTTTTCCATAGCAAACATTTCCAAACAGATTTTTAATCACTGTTCTCTTTTGAAATTTTAGATACACCAGGACCGCCAATCAACTTTGTGTTTGAAGATATTAGAAAGACTTCAGTCCTCTGTAAATGGGAACCACCCCTTGATGATGGTGGCAGTGAAATCATAAACTACACTTTGGAAAAGAAAGACAAGACAAAACCTGACTCAGAATGGCTTGTTGTCACTTCAACACTTAGACATTGCAAATATTCAGTAACAAAACTGATTGAAGGAAAAGAGTACCTCTTCCGTGTAAGAGCTGAAAATAGGTTTGGGCCCGGACCACCATGTGTTTCCAAGCCACTGATAGCTAAAGACCCATTTGGTAAGTTTCCTTTAGCATCTAAATCTTTCCTTTTTGCCATATACTTTGTTACATACATCATCACAACTTATAAAATTGAATTTTTATTTCATATCAGGGAATTAATTCAAATATGTTACTTTTTATCAGAACCACCTGATGCACCTGATAAGCCAACTGTGGAAGATGTTACCAGCAACAGTATGTTAGTGACATGGAATGAACCAAAAGATAACGGAAGCCCCATCCTGGGTTACTGGCTTGAAAAACGTGAGGTTAATAGTACACATTGGTCTCGTGTCAACAAAAGCCTCCTGAATGCTTTGAAAACCAAGGTGGATGGCCTATTAGAAGGACTCACCTATGTCTTCAGAGTATGCGCTGAAAATGCAGCTGGACCTGGCAAGTTCAGCCCACCTTCAGATCCCAAAACAGCACGTGATCCAATCTGTAAGTAATTCCTTAAGAAGACAGTGGAATAGAGTAAGTTCCTGTACATTTTAAAGCCATCAGGGAGTTTGATTTGGGTATCTACATTCATTCCAGCTCCACCTGGGCCACCTATGCCAAGAGTCGCTGACACAAGCTCCACAACTATTGACCTAGAATGGGAACCCCCAGCTTTCAATGGTGGTGGGGAAATTATCGGCTACTTTGTCGATAAGCAATTGGTTGGCACAAATGAATGGTCACGCTGCACAGAGAAGATGATCAAGGTCCGTCAGTACACGGTCAAAGAAATCCGAGAGGGTGCCGATTACAAACTCCGGGTGAGTGCTGTCAATGCTGCAGGCGAAGGACCACCTGGAGAAACACAACCTGTCACTGTGGCTGAACCACAAGGTACTTAAAAGTTATTTGAATACAGTTATGGTCATTTTCTCAGTATGGGACTATGTTTTCACCTTTCTTGGGCTAACGTATGACCATTCTCTTACAACAGAACCACCAACTGTGGAACTGGATGTTTCTGTCAAGGCCGGAATACAAATAATGGCTGGGAAGACTCTTAGGATTCCAGCTGTGGTGACTGGTCGTCCTGTGCCCACAAGAGTATGGACCATCGAAGAACGGGAGCTGGATAAAGAGCGTGTTGAAATAGAGAATGTTGGAACCAAATCTGAACTAATTATCAAGAATGCACTGAGAAAAGATCATGGCAGATATGTGATCACAGCTACTAACAGCTGTGGTACCAAATTTGCAGCAGCCAGGGTAGAAGTTTTTGGTAAGGAAGGTGGCATGGATTTTCATAGTATTTCCCCAAAATTATACTATCTTACTGCATTAAGGGATTTTTTTTTCTGCCTTTGTTTTGTTTTTCAGATGTCCCTGGTCCAGTTCTTGACTTAAAACCTGTTGTAACAAACAGAAAGATGTGTCTGCTTAACTGGTCTGATCCAGAAGATGATGGTGGAAGTGAAATCACAGGCTTTATTATTGAGAGAAAAGATGCCAAGATGCATACTTGGAGACAACCAATAGAGACTGAGAGATCTAAATGTGACATCACAGGTCTTATTGAGGGACAAGAATATATGTTCCGAGTTATTGCCAAGAACAAGTTTGGCTGTGGCCCTCCTGTTGAAATAGGACCAATTCTTGCCGTTGATCCACTAGGTAAAAGAGGATGTTTTCACTGTGTTTATAAAATAAATCACTGTTTTGCTTTTGAGTATATCATTTCTTTACTGAGCTTTATGGCTTCAAACTCCTAAAAGTCTCAAGATCTATAGCTCTAGAGTAACAAAATCAAATAGCAACTTTAAAGACCCCACATTTGCTATAACTTCCATGGAAGTTTTGTTCTATATAAATCATGCATGCTTTTGTGTACTCAAAACTTGGATCTACTGGGCTCGATAATAACCTAGAAGAAGTTTAGAAGTAGTCAGTCTTTCTAATGGAATACACTGGAGTAGATTTTTTAAAAATTTAACAGTTTACTAGTTAAAGAGAGCTCCCTATTTTGCCAAAAGATTACAAGACAGGTCATACCTTTAGGATAAATGTTTTAGTCTCCCTCTACCCTTAAAAAATCCCCTCACTGGAAGGATAGCAAGAACCCAAACCAGAAGGAGCCACCAAAGCACAGAAGAGCACCCAGAGAAAATCTCTCAAAACCAATTATGAAACACTAAAACTGCACACTGACATCCATCTAAGAAACAAGGACTTTGAGTAAGATGCATCCCCGAAGAAGCAGAAGTTATTCCTTCACCACCCCCTGAAAAATAAAAAGAAATTACTTCTGGACCAGGCATGGTGGCTCCTGCCTGTAATCCTCCCACTCTGGGAGGCTGACGTGGGTGAATTGGTTAACTCAGGAGTGTGAGACTAGCCTGAGCAAGAGGGAGACTCCATATCTATTAAAAATAGAAAAACTAGCCAGGCATTGTGGCAGGCACCTGTAGTCCCACCTACTCGGCAGGCTGAGGAAAGAGGATCACAGAAGCCCAGAGTTGGAGGTTGCTGTGAGCTATGATGCCACAGCACTCTACCCGGAGCAACAGAGTGAGACTCTTTCTCAAGAAAGGATTTTAAAAAGTTACTTGCTACACCACTGTTATAGCTCATCTCAGAATGGCCACTATATCTCCAGCTGTGCCAGAGGCCGCAGAAGAGAGCTGGGCTTCCACTGCTTGCAGCTGCAGTAACAGCCAGCTAGATTGGACTGGGTGTAGTTTCTCCACTCAAAGCTTACTTTCTTCATGCTGTCCTCTGGGACACAAAAGTGCAGCGGCATTACATAACGACCCTTTCCACCATATTTTAAACCCACACCAGGTAACATAACTCAAAGTGTGTTCAGTAGACATACTCACCGTCTGTTAAAAAGGAACTTGGCTTTTGGTTGGTCATTCAAAGCAACCTTCACAGACTTACTGCCCTAGTTCATTAAAATTAGAAGTTTTCCCAGTGACAGAGTCTAAAATGCTAATGTGTCGCTTGATTTACTTTTAATTAGCAATCTTGATTAAGAAATTGCTAAGAAAAATTCTGTTTACTTGAATGCCTATGAGTCTGGTAACTCACATGCTTTAGGAAGGATTTTAAAGACGGATATAAGGTTAAGTCAAACAAAAGTCTGTATTTTACATAATTAGGTTGAAATAAAATATTATTTATTATATAAATATTTATCTCATGCTCATGATTTTAACTTGTCTCTGTCTAAAGGTCCCCCATCATCTCCCGAGAGGCTCACATATACAGAAAGGACAAAGTCCACCATCACTTTAGACTGGAAAGAGCCTCGCAGTAATGGTGGCAGCCCCATCCAAGGATACATCATTGAAAAACGGCGTCATGACAAACCTGACTTTGAAAGAGTTAACACGCGACTCTGTCCTACCACATCTTTTCTGGTTGAAAATCTTGATGAACACCAAATGTATGAATTCCGTGTCAAAGCTGTCAATGCAATTGGTGAAAGTGAACCATCCCTGCCTCTTAATGTAGTCATACAAGATGATGAAGGTGTGAAATCTTAGTATAATAATTTTAACGTACTTGACAGTGCTGCCCTTATCCCATTAGTTCAGAAAAATAGGCTTACGACTTTGCTATTTTTTTTTTCTCTTTCCTTTCCCTCTGCAGTGCCTCCTACTATCAAGTTGCGTCTGGCTGTTCGGGGAGACACTATCAAAGTTAAGGCAGGAGAGCCTGTCAACATCCCAGCAGATGTGACAGGCCTTCCAATGCCTAAGATTGAGTGGTCCAAGAATGACACTGTGATCGAAAAACCCACAGACGCACTTAAGATAACCAAGGAAGAAGTGTCCCGAAGCGAGGCAAAGACTGAGCTCAGCATTCCCAAAGCAGTGCGGGAGGACAAAGGCACTTACACAGTTACTGCTTCCAATCGCCTGGGCTCAGTGTTCCGAAATGTGCACGTTGAAGTATATGGTAAATGACTTGCTTTCTTATATCAAAAAGACACCCATTGTCTGTTTAAGAATTGCCTTCTCAGTCTCCAATCTTGGTTCCTTTCTAGACCGTCCATCCCCACCAAGAAATCTTGCTGTTACTGACATTAAAGCTGAGTCTTGCTACTTGACATGGGATGCCCCCCTCGATAATGGTGGCAGTGAAATCACTCACTATGTCATTGACAAACGTGATGCAAGTAGGAAAAAGAGTGAATGGGAGGAAGTCACCAACACTGCTGTAGAGAGAAGATACGGGGTAAACGCGTCTAAAAATATTTTCGTATCACATTAAAAGGATATAGCTCCGACCTGACACCATTTCAGTATAACTTTGGAACTTAATAATTAGACTTAAAAGCACATGCACATAACAGTTATTTTGTTATTGTAGTGTTTAGCACCAGGCACATCAGGCCACCTATTAAATACTATTTGATATATAGATAATCTCTATACTATACTATTTGGTATATAACTAATCTGCTATTAGTTTAAATAAATGATATATTCGCGTTTTTAAAAGACTTTCTCCTCTACTCTGTCTTCCCATGTTTTGAGTCAATATTTATTTCTTCTTATAGTTATTCCTCCCAAAATAATTTGAGTTTTTAAATGAATGAAAACCAAACCAACCTAAGTATATTCTTTTCTTTTTTTTTTTTTAGGTTTTAAAGACGGCAGGTCCCATTCTGACCTTTTTTTTTTTTTATTAAATCATAGTTGTGTGCATTGGTGCAATCATGGGGCACAATGTGCTGACTTCATATACAATCTGAAATATTTTCATCAAACTGTTTAACACTAAGTATATTCTTTTCTAAGAAATTTCTTTCCATCTAATTTCTAGATCTGGAAACTTATCCCCAATGGTCAATATGAGTTCCGAGTCAGGGCAGTGAATAAATATGGAATCAGTGATGACTGCAAATCAGACAAAGTGGTCATTCAAGATCCTTACCGCCTTCCTGGACCTCCAGGAAAACCAAAAGTTTTGGAGCGCACCAAAGGATCAATGCTAGTGAGCTGGACTCCTCCTTTGGACAATGGCGGCTCTCCAATTACTGGCTACTGGCTGGAGAAAAGAGAAGAGGGAGGTGCCTACTGGTCACGTGTTAGCCGAGCACCAATAACCAAACTGGGACTGAAAACTGTGGAATTTAATGTTCCTCGTTTGATTGAAGGCGTCAAGTATCAGTTCAGAGCCATGGCAATAAATGCTGCAGGAATTGGTCCTCCCAGTGAACCATCAGATCCAGCTATTGCAGGAGATCCCATATGTAAGTATGCTTCTACTTCTGGGACTCATTTCTAGAGGGCAAAGTCATTAAATGGGCAATTCTGCTCTTAACTTTCTTATATGTTTCTGTGTCAAATTATTTTATTTATTAAAGTAAAAAGGCTTATATTACATAGAGTATCAGAAGTATGTGTGTGTTTACATGTGGTTGTGCATATATATATACATGGATATATACATAAACACATATATAAAATCATACATTTCTTAAACTGTTGAATTAAACCTAGTATTTTATGAGGTATCACATTTATAAAGACTTGAACTATATAAACTCCTCTCTGCTCTGATACTTTAAATAAATTTCTATTTCATTAGATACTGTGGAAATTCTCTCTTCCACTAAACAGTCAGACCCTCCAGTAAGGAATTCAATGAAAAACAAAATATTGTTAGCTTTTCAATAATATTATTGAACAAAAATATAAGATTCCCAGGCATAGTCAATAAGGTCAAAAAAAGAGGAGAATTCTTCTGAAAGACGAGCTGATCAGTTAATAAAATACTGTGTCTTTAATAATTCTATTTGCTATATAATACAACTGATTAAATTCTCTGCAGAAGAAAAATTCAAATATTCATTTAAAACAAAATACACTTGGGTGGCACCTGTGGCTCAAAGGAGTAGGGCGCAGGCCCCAAATGCCGGAGGTGACAGGTTCAAATCCAGCTTCGGCCAAAAACTGCAAAAAAGAAAAAAAAAAGAAAAGAAAGAAAATACACAAGCGCTACATGGACCATATATATACATATTATATATTTATATATATTTATAGATATAAAATTAGACAGTCATTCATTTGCAAACTAGTATTGGACATGTGATATAGACAAGGTTCTATACTAAAACTGGAGGGAGAAGAATTAAGATTAAAAAGACAAATGGAGTAAAAGAATTATAAAGCATTCTCAGAAATGTAAAGGATTGGTATGTGGTTATTATAGACATTGATCCTGCCCTTGAAAAGCATTAAGATTAGTTTGTGTTCAAAGGTTAACCAGCTTTCAAATTTTCATACTATAGTAAATTAAATTACATTTCTAGGAAAGAATATAGTAGAATTGTGGGCGGCGCCTGTGGCTCACTGGGTAGGGCCCCAGGCCCATATACCGAGGGTGGTGGGTTTGAACCTGGCCCTGGCCAAACTGCAACAACAACAATAAAATAGCCAGGCATTGTAGGGGAGCACCTGTAGTCCCAGCTACTCAGGAGGCTGAGGCAAGAGAATTGCCTAAGCCCAGGAGGTGGATTTTGCTATGAGCTGTGATGCCACGGCACCCTACCCAGTGCAATAAAGTGAGACTCTGTCTCTAAAAAGAAGAAAAAAGAACATAGTAGAATTGCTTCAAAGGGTTGTCCATAGTAAAATAGCTTTTCACCAATTATGTATAAATAGAATGCAAATCTAGCTAGAGACAGAAGTAGTCTTTCTATTCCCAGTTAGGTGTTTGCTTTCTCTGTTTTTTCCACTAATACTAAAGGAAAATAGACTATTTCCTTTATTTGTCTTCTCTAGAAGGTAATTTATTTCCTTTTAGCATTCCTATTTTAATATTTTAACAGCTTAAAAATGATATATGATCATATATAGGTGAAAGATTCTTATGGTGTATAAACCTAGCATTCCATCACTTCAACCTTCAAAATTTGATGTTTCTTTTTCTTCCTATTAGATCCACCTGGGCCACCTTCTTGCCCAGAAGTTAAAGATAAAACCAAGTCAAGCATCTCACTAGGATGGAAACCTCCAGCCAAAGATGGTGGAAGTCCAATCAAAGGATACATTGTAGAGATGCAAGAGGAAGGCAGTAGTGACTGGAAAAGAGTCAATGAACCGGATAAACTTATAACTGCCTGTGAGTGTGTGGTGCCTAATCTCAAAGAACTCAGGAAGTACAGATTCAGAGTGAAAGCCGTCAATGAAGCTGGAGAATCTGAACCAAGTGATACAACTGGGGAGATCCCTGCCACTGATATTCAAGGTACTAATCAATTTGCAGCTTTGTCTTTTGATCTTATTATGAAATTGATGGATTTCCTGAAGATGCATCAGATACATTACTTTTTTTGACAAATGTGAGTTAAATTCTGTTATGTTATTCATGTGGTATTACAGAGGAACCAGAAGTTTTCATTGACATTGGAGCACAAGACTCTCTAGTTTGTAAAGCTGGGTCAGAGATTAGGATTCCTGCTATCATCAAGGGACGCCCAACACCAAAATCTTCTTGGGAATTTGATGGAAAGGCAAAGAAGGTCATGAAGGTGAGAAAATTATAATTCTTCTGTGTCTACCATTGAATCACTATAAGGAGTATTTAGACAACAACTGACTGTCTTCTTTTCTAATAGGATGGAGTTCATGATATACCTGAAGAAGCAAAGGTAAAAAATAAATGAAATAATGCAGAATGTGGCTGACTTCAATCCTGCAACTCATTCACCACTTCAAATTCAATACTTCAATTTCACTCAATATATGACTATTGTTTTCTTTCTGTAGGTGGAAACTGCTGAAAACTCCTCGATAATTATAATTCCAGAGTGTAAACGATCTCATTCAGGCAAATACAGCATCACAGCCAAGAATAAGGCAGGACAAAAGACTGCAAATTGCAGAGTTAAAGTGATGGGTGAGAAAGACTTTAAAAGTTGCTACAGAATAAGAACAAATTATTTTTATGCATTTAAGGAACATTGTTGATGTTGTGATTGGTATCCAACAGATGTACCAGGCCCACCTAAAGATCTGAAGGTCAGTGATATCACAAGGGGTAGTTGCAGACTTTCCTGGAAGATGCCAGATGATGATGGAGGAGACAGGATCAAAGGCTATGTTATCGAGAAGAAGACTATTGATGGGAAAGCCTGGACTAAAGTCAATCCAAACTGTGGAAGCACCACATTTGTAGTGCCTGATCTCATCTCCGAACAACAGTATTTCTTCCGCGTGCGAGCAGAAAACCGTTTTGGTATCGGGCCACCTGCAGAAACCATTCAGAGGACCACTGCCAGAGATCCAATATGTGAGTTTTAAAATCTGAATTTAAAATACCTTCTCAGAATTGACCTATGTTGTTCTAAGCAATGCTTAACACTTTCTTTAACTGTTTTTAAAGTTCCTCCTGATCCTCCTATTAAACTCAAGATCGGTCTCATAACAAAGGACACAGTCCACCTGTCATGGAAGCCCCCAAAGAATGATGGGGGCTCCCCTGTCACCCACTATATTGTTGAGTGCCTTGAATGGGATCCTACTGGGAAAAAGAAGGAAGCATGGAAACAGTGCAATAAGCGTGACGTGGAGGATCTGCAGTTCACCGTGGAAGACCTCGTAGAGGGTGGACAGTATGAATTCAGAGTCAAAGCCGTCAATGCTGCAGGAGTCAGCAAACCTTCAGCCACTGTGGGCCCTGTGACTGTCAAAGACCAGACATGTATGTACCAACCTGTGGATAAAGAATGTTTTCTTTATAGCTTCCTTCCTAGATATTTAATAATAGTCCAAAATTAAAAGAGATACAGCTGTACATAGGGAAGCTACCGTGGGTTCAGTGAACATCACTCAATTATTCATTCCTTTGGCGTCCACAGAATTATCATATTTTCTTACAAGTTCCTTTTTTCTATTAAAGGACAGATAATGTTTGTGCTTTATACCATTACTGTAATTTTCACAGCAGGCTGTTTTATTTATCAGAAGTTAAAGCAATCTTCTGCAGGTTCCTCCAAAGGGGGTGAAAGTAACTAGTCATTTGCTTAGCAACTGCTATACCCATTTGTCTTCACAATTGAGTTTCTTTTTCTCTACATGAGGAAAAAGATATTCATTGTCATAGATAAAGTACAAGTACAAGTACGGTAATAATTCTTCCTCTAATTGCAGTATATCACTACTTCTGCGCATTTCTTCAGTTATCTCCTTTTCATTTAAGAGGGATGTAGTCACCCACCTCTTTTGCATAAATCTCATAAAAAATTAATGGGAAACGGAAAATTGCTTTGCATCTACTAATAGTTTTATTTCTTAAAAGGGAGTTCACCTTGGAGTGAACATTGTGGGTCCCTTAATAACTCTGCATAAATATTAAAGGGAATACCAAGACAACTCTTAAGTCTAACCTACAACAGTCTTTATTTCTCTGTGCCCCTTTGTCAGAATATGTACCTGCGTGATGATACCAGATAACAGAGAGGCAATAGTTGATATATGGCCACAGGTAGATCCACTAAAAAGGATGGTGGCCACATGTGCTGGCTCACCAAACTAATGTGATCATTTTATAGACAGACCCATTCTTTATATTGGGTTGTGCTACAAAGTCTGACTATCATACAATTAACCAGCTTTATTGTCACTATTCTATCTGGTAGTGCTTTTTGCTCCTAATGACAACTTTTGTTTTTTAAAAATCTAGGCCCACCATCAATCGAACTAAAAGAATTTATGGAGGTTGAAGAAGGAACTGATGTTAATATTGTGGCCAAAATTAAAGGTGTGCCATTCCCAACATTAACCTGGTTTAAAGCTCCTCCAAGGAAACCTGATAACAAAGAACCTGTTGTCTATGACACCCATGTCAACAAACTTGTGGTGGATGATACTTGCACTTTAGTTATTCCACAGTCTCGCAGGAGTGACACTGGCTTATACAGCATCACAGCTGTAAACAATCTGGGAACAGCATCAAAGGAGATGAGACTGAATGTCCTTGGTAAAGATTGCATGGTTTGGTTGAAACTACATGATTTGTTTTTCTATAAATAATATTTGGCTTTAAAATCATCCAGATAACAAAGTGTTCCTTCTTCAAACCATTTTAGGTCGTCCTGGCCCTCCAATAGGACCCATAAAGTTTGAATCTATTTCAGCAGAGCAAATGACATTATCTTGGCTTCCACCTAAAGATGACGGTGGGTCTAAGATTACAAACTATGTAATTGAGAAAAGAGAAGCAAACAGGAAGACATGGGTACGTGTCTCCAGTGAACCTAAAGAGTGCACGTATACAATTCCTAAATTGCTAGAAGGCCATGAATATGTATTCCGAATCATGGCCCAGAATAAATATGGAATCGGGGAGCCTCTTGACAGTGAACCTGAAACAGCAAGGAACCTCTTTTGTAAGTAGGACATTTGCACCAAGAAAGCCATTCTTACCTGTTTTATTCTTAATTTCTGATAAATTAATGTGGCTCTGTTCACAGCTGTCCCTGGAGCACCAGATAAACCAACAGTTAGCAGTGTGACTCGTAACTCCATGACCGTCAACTGGGAAGAGCCAGAATATGATGGAGGCTCTCCTGTGACGGGATACTGGCTAGAAATGAAAGACACCACTTCCAAGAGATGGAAGAGAGTTAACCGAGATCCTATTAAAGCTATGACTTTGGGTGTTTCTTATAAAGTGACTGGCCTTATTGAAGGTTCTGACTATCAATTCCGGGTATATGCTATCAATGCTGCCGGTGTGGGTCCAGCAAGTCTGCCATCAGACCCAGTGACTGCTAGAGATCCAATTGGTAAGCCTTGAAATGACTCCTTTTTCTTTCATCTTATTTTCAAAAAGTCCCAAAGAAAAGTCAAGAATACTAATGTATACTGATTCTTTCTAGCACCTCCTGGTCCTCCCATCCCCAAAGTTACGGATTGGACTAAATCATCTGTGGATCTAGAGTGGTCTCCCCCACTAAAAGATGGTGGATCCAAAGTAACTGGATACATTGTTGAATATAAAGAAGAAGGAAAAGATGAATGGGAAAAGGTAGCTAACACTTCACATTAAGGAATGCATTATGAATAAACTAAAAATATAGTAGTTATTCTCAATCCCATCAAGTTCTCTCTGTACTTTTTGGATTGTGAAATAAGAAAAATGAAATAATTATAACTTATAATCCAAATATCTGTTAATGTTAAAAATCTAATCAAAAGTTAACTCATCTTAATTTATCTTTTAGTTAACTAACTTATCTTTTGGTTATAAACCCTGAAAAATTAGAATAAATGAACAATACAGTTTCCTCAATCATTTGATGATTAATTTTAAAGCACAATTCTTGGCAAATTATTCCATTCAGTGTGGCCGGTCATATCGGATCCCTGATAGCCAGGCACTGTGGCAGGCGCCTGAGGTCCCCCCTACTCAGGAGGCTGAGGCAAGAGAATCACCTAAGCCCAGGAGTTGGAGGTTGCTGTGAGCTGTGTGATGCCACGGCACTCTACCGAGGGTGATAAAGTGAAACTGTACAAAAAAATATATATACACATACATCTGATCCCTGAGACCTAAACTGGCAATACATTTCCCAAAGGAAATAGCTAAATAGGCTGCTGGTTATGCTTTAAAAATCCATTAAAGCAAGAGGCTATAAGGAACCATCTTAATTATAAAATGTTTATGATTTTTACCCAGGGTAAAGATAAAGAAGTGAGAGGAACAAAACTTGTTGTGACAGGATTAAAAGAAGGAGCTTTCTACAAATTTAGAGTTAGAGCCATCAACATTGCAGGCATTGGAGAACCTGGAGAAGTCACGGATATCATTGAAATGAAGGACAGAATTGGTAATTATTCATACTTCTGTTATTTAATCAGTTTTTAACTTTCAGATTGAAAATGAAAATCACATTTATAATTTTCAATTATTTCCCAGTGTCACCTGACCTTCAGTTAGATGCCAGCGTCAGAGACAGAATTGTGGTCCATGCTGGAGGAGTGATCCGAATCATTGCCTATGTATCTGGAAAGCCTACTCCAACCGTCACCTGGAACATGAATGAAAGAGCCTTACCTCACGAAGCCACCATTGAGACCACAGCCATCAGCTCATCCATGGTCATCAAGAACTGCCAGAGGAGCCATCAAGGTGTATACTCTCTTCTTGCCAAAAATGCAGGGGGAGAAAGAAAGAAAACAATCATCGTTGATGTCTTAGGTAAATGACATTCAATTTGTCCATGCAACTTTTTAAACCAGCATTTTTATTACATTTACAACAAGGCTGTTGTATTAATAATTGTAATGAAACTATATTATAAACATTTTAGAAAATAAGAAAAATCACCCACAATCCCTTTGACCATTATTAGAATTATTTTAATTTCCTTTTTTGCTTTTTTTATCCTGTGCACATTCTAGATGGTTGTAGTCTTGCTATAAAGTTTTGTATGCAGATTTCTTATAAAACCTGCCCCATAAACATCTATTATGTTATTATACATTTAGTCTTCATAAAAGCAACTTCCCTGCAAATGTACATGAAATGTCTAACAATTTGCCGGTCTTGGCAACTTTTACATCATGAGACTCTATCCCTGTTGCTAATTATTATATTAATTCAAAAACCCCTTTGAAAGGCTTCAATATTATACTTAAAGAAAAGCATCATATTTGGTTGTCAATATTGCATTTCTCATCACTGAATATAGAGTTGAACTCTACAAGGTTCGTGCCTTTTTCATGCCTCTTTTTGGCTGCTTTGGACCAGCAATTTACTCAGAAAATGAAACCCTCCCAGGCAGCACTCTCTCTAAGTACATGTCTAGGTACAGCAACACTCTAGCCACAGTTTTTATGTGAAAATAGCCAGATGTCCATTGAACATAACTAATGTAAGAATTGTATAAGAAAAAATATTTCATTGAGCAATAGTCCTAGAAGGTTAGGTCAGTCATAAGCATCTAAGCACCCTGACAGCTATTACTTTAGGCTGAGAACTAGTGCATTTCTATGTTCAATTTCCAACCCCCTCAAAGTCTGTTTGACTGGTCACCTTGGAAAAATAGTCTCTCTCCCTCATTTCCCCTTGAGGAGGAAAGTGGACACAAAAGTGACCATGCCTCCCTCACCCACCTCCTGTCTCCCTCTGTGTGTTCACCTCCCAGCAGCAACCTCCTATCCAACTCACAAATCATTTTTTAACAGCATTTTAGTATCCCTTCAGCTTCTACAATAACCATGGCAACCAGTAACTATTACAAACCTATGTCATTTAAAAAATATAGTTGAACATACATAGTGGGAGAGCTCAACTAATAGACACAAAACCTGATTGTATTTATAACAACATTTCTGTCTCTCTTTAAAAAACAAAGAGTAATAAATGTTGAACACTATAATTCATAGAAGACAAACAACTTGAAATCTTGTCCCCTTATTTCCAGATGTGCCAGGTCCTGTTGGAGTACCATTCCTAGCTCACAACCTAACCAACGACTCCTGCAAACTGACGTGGTTTTCTCCAGAAGATGATGGAGGCTCTCCAATCACCAACTATGTTATTGAAAAGCGGGAATCTGACCGGAAAGCATGGACCCCAGTAACATACACCGTTACTCGACAAAATGCTACTGTCCAGGGTCTCATTCAAGGAAAAGCCTACTTTTTCCGAATTGCAGCTGAAAATAGTGTTGGCATGGGCCCATTTACTGAGACATCAGAAGCACTTGTTATCAGAGATCCAATAAGTAAGTATAATTTGAAACAATTTTATACTTAATCATTTCTTCACTCATTTAATAAAAGACTATTGTGACAAAATATGTGCATACATGCCATACATTTCATTCATTTGACAAGTAGTTTAGACAATTACTGCATGTATGATTTCATAGAAATTGAACAGTGATTGTGAAAGAGATTTTAAGAATACATATGATTCGGTGGGGCCACACCTACGGTGCATCTTAGAAAGGTACAGGTGAAACTTACTAAATACAGAATACAAATGTTTTCATACAATAAATAAGAAAATCCCATGAAGGCTATGTTAAACAGTTTGATGAAAATATTTCAGAAAATATTTCAGAAAATATTTCATATATGAAACAAGCACATTGTACCCCATGACTGCACTAATGTACACAGCTATGATTTGGCAGACCTGCCGCCTCCTCCTTGGTGGTGTTGGTGCTGCGGCAGCCAGCTGAAGAGCCAGCGGGCTGGATGACAGGCAAGGAGGGAGACCTCCAACCCCCACCAGAGGCTCCAATAGCCAAAAAGCCTGGACAATTGCTGAGGAGACACCTGTGCCTTGGTTTCTCCTTCACTTTACACTTAGGACTAAATGTGGAACCCCCATTTCCTATGCCTAGGTCAATTTCTTGTGAATTTCCTAGGCCTCAATTCCATGAATGGACTGTATCCATTCATTGATACTCTCATTCACCTTGCCCCCGGCGGAAGGGACTGTATTCATTCGTTTCCTGGCCAAGGAATCCATACACCTATATATACACTGAGGCTAAGGGCCTAAAGGAGGAGACGGGGAAAGGCCTGGAGGAACAGAGAGAGCATCTCTCTCCCCACCTGAATTCTCTCCCTCTACCAGGAGCTTTGGTGTTTTCTGTATTCCTTTCCGTAAATCAATTCTGTCTTACCACTGGGGGAGGGGGGGAATAATGTAATGAAGAATAATAAAATACATTTATTTAAAAAAAACAAAACAAAACAATTATTGCCTCTTCATTAGTAAAACACCTCCTTAGCATCGTATGTTTCCACTACTTCAGATTTCCTTTCTGATTCTCCTTTCTCTAACTACCTCTTAGATTTTACCTTACCTGGGTCCTGTGTTTATCCTGTATGTCTTCTTGTTCTCTTTGCTTGGTTTCATTTAGGCCTAGGACTTAATTACAACGTATGCCATGATGACTTTAAATCCATTTTTAAAACCCCAACTCTCCCTATGAGCTCCAGACTCAAATTTTCATCTAGTTACTGAGTAACATTCTACAGGCACCAAAAATAAAACAACTTATCCCGTAATGCAATTCATTTCCTGGAGGGAGGTGAAGGTGCATGTTTTCCTTCAATCCTTCCAATAATGGCACCTCCATTTACCCAGTCACTGGCGCCAGAAAAGCTAAGCATACGCCTCCACACATTTAACCAGTGACATGCAACCCATCTGGGTCCTTCTACTAAATCTGGGCAACTACACCTTCTAAATTATCTCTGAAATCTGTTCCACAAGGCTGTTTTTCCTTCCTCCTGAACAAATCCTATTCATCTGTCAATAGTCCACCTGATGGACGTCCCACCTGAGAGCCCTTCCCTGGCGGCTACATGATTCTTTGTGGGGTAATCCCACAACAACTGTCCCTGCCTTTATCGTTGTACTTATGTAACTATTTTACACTTTCATCCCCCACCAGACTAGGAGCTTCTTCAACTCACAGCCCCAGTCCTGTACATATATATTAAATAAACATACATAAGCCAGCATGCCAGGAACTATTCTGCATTTTTGTTTTTCTCTCTCTTTTTCTTTTACTAAACAATGATTAGTTATGTCCTATGTTTGAAGAAAACAGTAATAAACAAAAGAAAGTCTTTGCTCTACATTCCAACCAAGAGAGAAAAATGTTGAATAAGAAATATGAGAAATGGTGATAAGTGCTCTGGAGAACAATCAGAGTGGGAAGGAAAGGGAGAGTGGGAGGTGGAGCTGTTTTTATGAAATGGGCAGGGAAGGCCTCTTCAAAACAGGTGACATTTGAGAAACTATCGGAAGGCACTGAGGTTACAGGCCATGTCGCTTCCTTCCCAGGAATTAGTTTAGTGGCTGGCTCATGGCAGTGACTCAACAGACGTTTGTTAAGTGAATGAGTAAACAAGAAGGCTATTTCTCAACTTTGTGTACTCAGCATTTATAAGCAAATATTTCTTCTGTGTTCATACCAAAGATGAGAAGTTATCTGTTAAATGTGAAAAGCAGGGGCTGTAACCATTACAATCAACTTTTTACTAAGAGGATATATGAACTGCACGCTTTCAGTGCAGACTACTTGCACAGCAATCAGAAAGAAAACGGGCTCTCCACCTGAGTGGTGTTTGCGATCAACATCTTAAGTTATGGAGCAGCTAAAAAGACGGCTCAACTCTATAAAGTCAACTCTTTTAAGTTACCTTGACTTGATCCTTACACAATGTAGACACGTATTGAAACAATCAAAATGAATTCTATAAATATGTACAATTATTATCTGTCAGTTACAAATTTTAAAAACTTTTAAGAGAAAGACAGCTCAAAATCACTACAGGGTTGCCTCTGGAACAACCTGTCTGTAGAGAGTTGCTTGCAAAGGTGAGATCAATGTGGTGAAAACACTGATTCTCTGCCACGTACTCTTGTCTTTTTTTACTTTTACATTCATATCTTGTTCTAGTATTCCCAATTAGTTCTCTGAAATCCTCAACTTCATATTCCTCAACGGTTTTAGAACCCCGTAAAAGAGAAGTTCGTAAATCGCATTTATTTTCTTAACTGCCAAATTAACTTCATGCCACCCACGTGTCTTAAGTCTTAAAATCGACTCCTAAAAATTAGCTTTCTGACAATGCCTACTTGAAGCCAACTGCCACCCCCTTCATTTTAGATTACTGCAAATCCGGTTTCCTGAGACGTCTAAAGTCTCGTTCTGAGAGTTCTCTTAACCTTCTCATCTAAGTTGTCCACCTTGCTTTACCAGTTAATTTTACGAAGAAGATGTGCAAATTCCTGCCTATGTCCTGTATTACTACAGTTTTCTTATTACTGTTACAGCTTGTGCACTCAGCAGCTAAGTGAAATTTGATTTCCTACATCAAAAAGTGTCACTGATGCTTTGTGTTAGAAGAACTGACGAGGGTAAAGCAAAAAACAAAAACAAAAACAAAAAACAAAAACACAGGAATGCAGTGAAGAAACTTGTTTTCTTCTTTAGCAGCAAAGGTACAGGTATTATACTAACATGGAAATGGTTGTCATGGGAGGGCGCCAGGTCATCAAGAGATACAGCCAGCCCGGCGTCCCTCCCTTTACTCACTACGTCCCCTCCACAAACATCTGAGCTTCTACCTTCTACTGTAGGCATCAGGCACTTCCTAGGTCCTGAAGATTCAGCAGTAAAGACAATTTCCTTAACAATCAGTGTTCTAAAAATAATGTTCCATAAACATCCTGACCAGTCTAAGTATATAAGAAAAATTTACTTTGCACATTCTACCATCCAATATTCGCCTCTTAATTCTCTACATTCCCCCGACGGGATTTGTGTTGCTGCGGCCACCTCCCTAGAACAGGCATGTCAAGAGGCAGGTTCTTTCAATCTCTTTTAAGAATACATATAAAGGCCAAAATTTACATATATTCATTCCATCTTTTCTTGATAGCTGAGGAACCCAACTTTTGACCACGTCTTAGAAGATGCCCCTGGAGGCCTTTCTCATATTTTTCCACCAGACAATGGAAGAAGAACAGAATAAATGGTTTGAAGTTAACTTGTTATTGGCAACATATACAATCACTTATTATTTTTGTGTGTATGTATAAATATATGCTTACGCATTTTACATTAGGAAATAATGCCCATAATAGTAAACTACAAATAACTTAGTAACTTTATTACCACTACATTTGAATAAGATACACACCTGGCCAGCAAATCATCCAATGATGCCTCTCACTGTACTAGCCAGCTGGGTTAGTAAAGAGGAATTTATATCTAAATCATAAAGCATATACGTATGTACGTGTAAAGTCTACCTACTAGGAAACTAGATCCCAAAATACCAATGACACCAATGAAATAACGTATGTCCAGGCTACTGAACATGACCTTCCATTAAGCCCCTTCCACAGAGCAGGCAGAAGAAAAACCTAAGTCATGTCCAGTTAGGAATCTATGAAGAGACTCCCCCCTCACCAACCCGCAGGCTACCCTGGAGCTCAGAAAAGTAGGAGAAAATAGGGCAGCGCCTGTGGCTCAAAGGAGTAGGGCGCTAGCCCCATATGCCAGAGGTGGCGGGTTCAAACCCAGCCCCAGCCAAAAATCGCAAAAGAAAGAAAAAAAAGAAAAGTAGGAGAAAATAAAAAATAAGGGAAAAGCAAGTTCTAACAAGTGGCTATGGTCCAAACTGCACATGGATTTGTAGCCTAAATCAGGGAAGAGCCTATCTCTGGATAGAAGCAAATAACAATCTCCTAGGAGAAAACCTAGATCTTAAAGAATTCCCAGTAATATTTTGTAAAGGTCAACCAACACAAAATAGTCAAAAAGTGCATTGGTAAAAACACCACCACCACTCTAAGCTAATACTAAACAAACAAGAGAAACAGATCCACAAACACTCCTGATTCCAGACCTTCAACAATACCTTAAATAGTATCCTGAGGAACTTCTAATCATCAAAATTTAAAACTTAACTGAGAAGAAATCTGCCAGGTACATATTAAAAGAAATTTATCTAGAATGCATACGAGAGGCTGGGTGCAGTGGCTCATGCCTGTAATCCTAGCACTCTTGGGAGGCCGAGGCGGGTGGATTGCCTGAGCTCACAGGCTTGAGACCAGCCTGAGCAAGAGTGAGACCATGTTTTTAAAAATACCTAGGCATTGTGGTGGGTGCCTACAGTCCCAGCTATTCGGGAGGCTGAGGCAAAAGAATCGCTTGAGCCTAGGAGTTAAGAGGTTGCTGTGAGCTATGATGCCACAGCACTCTACCCAGGGCAACAAAAGTAAGACTCTGTCTCAAAAAAAAAAAAAATAGAATGCAGAGTGGCACACCTGTGGCTCAGTCGGTAGGGCGCCAGCCCCATATACGGAGGGTGGCAGGTTCAAACCCGGCCCCAGCCAAACTGCAACAGAAAAATAGCCGGGCGTTGTGGCAGGCGCCTGTAGTCCCAGCTACTCGGGAGGCTGAGGCAAGAGAATCGCCTGAGCCCAGGAGTTGGAGGTTGCTGTGAGCTGTGTGACGCCACGGCACTCTACTGAGGGCAATAAAGTGAGACTCTGTCTCTACGAAAAAAAAAAAATAGAATCCATACCAGAAAGACCCACCCCAAAAGAAAAACAAAAACTAAAGAATTTAGTATAGCCATGAGGATGGAGTAAGAAATTTTAATACATGTTTAAGTGGGGCCCCCAAAGACAAGAGAACAGTAGAAAACAGATAATTATGTGAAGAGGCTGAAAATTTTCTAGAGTTGACAAAACATATGCATCCACAGTCACGTGAAGCTTAATGCATCCCCAACAAAAAATAAATACATAAAAAGAACATTTTCACCTAGACTCATGAGAAAGCTAAGTATTCAAGACATTGTAAAAATCTAATTAAGCAGATACTATTTAAAAGCTTACCTTCAAAAGAATAAGCCAAAATATGACTTAATAGCAATAACAGAAACCAAGAGAGAGTAGCATAGTATCTACAATATTACTGAAGAATTCTATACCTAGCAAAAATCTCTCACAAAAATGAAGGCAAGGCCAGGGTGATGGCTCACACCTGTAAACTTAGCACTCTGGGAGGCCGAGGCAGGTGGACTGCTTGAGCTCATGAGTTTAAGACCAGCCTAAGCAAAAGGCAAGACCCCATCTCTACTAAAAATAGAAAAACTGAGGCAAGAGAATCACTTGAGCCCAAGAGCTGGAGGCTGCTATGAGGTCTGACACCATGACACTTTCCGCAGGGTGACAGCTTGAGACTCTGTCTCAACAATTAAAAAAAAAAAGAGGGCAAAACACAGACATTTCAGAAAAACGAAACTAAACAAACAAACAAAGTGAATGAATGGCAACACAACATAAAACTTGGTGGCAGGAGGAAGATCACAGAGTGAACATGTTCTAAGTGAGGTGCTTGTATTGTTTCAGAGGAGAACAAAGTTAATTAGCACTAGACATTCGGGAGTTGGTATATTAGAATTTGTAACCACTAAAGCCAAGACAACATATTATTTAACTTCTCCAGTAGAAAATATAAGAGAAATAATTTTTCAATCTCACAAAAGAGAGAAAAAATAAAAGAATGTCCGAACCAACAGAAATCTTAAAATAAAACTGAAAATTAAACAATAAATGCATGATGAATTACATTATATGAGGCAACAATTAGGCCGGGCTCACACCTGTGATCCCAACACTTTGGGAGGCCAAGGCTCAGGAGTTCGAGACCAGCCTGAGCAAGAGCAAGACCAAGACCTCATCTATTAAAAAAATAATAAACTTGCCGGGCGTTGTGGCGAGCACCTGTAATCTCAGCTGCTCTGCTCAGGAGGCTGAAGCAAAAGAATCACTTGAGCCCAAGAGTTTGAGGTTGCTGTGAGCTATGATGCCACAGCACTCTACCAAGGATGACAAAGTGAGACTGGGTCTCAAAAAAAAAAAGAAGGCATCAATTTCTAAATCTACCTGTGGTGAACTAGCTGGTTACACAACCAACTCTTCCACCTGTGGACAACCACCAAAAAAGCTAGACAAAGTTTAAACCACATTGTGTGAAGGATCAGAAGCTACCAAGGCAGAGAGGGCTTTCCTGAGGGACAGACCCCAGGGGAAGGAAGCCCAGGGAGGTGAGCCCAGTGTTCTCAGCTGCTTTTTGCCTTGAGGCATTTCCATTCCCAAAGTCATGGCTGAGAGAGGGAGCAGTGGCAGAGCTTCCATTGTCCCAAAAGGCTGGGGAGGCCAGAATGGGGATTTAGGGCCAGCAGAGGAGGAGAGTTCTAGAAAACACTCTATGCTTTCAGGCAGGGCCCCCAAATGAATGCAACCTTTGAGGAGGGGTGACAAAAAAAGAACCCAAACACCCCCCACATCAACATGGAGATGTGCTGCTCAGACCACCAAAAGAATTTGCTGCCAGGAACATCGTGATGACGCCCCGCATGCCACCCCTTGATCCACTGCTGTGTCCACATTCCTGCCCAAAGCAGGGTTCCTCTAACAGACGGTCGGCCTGGGGACTCCTCCCTGGCCGAGCAGAGACTTTCTGAGCTCCGTCCTGCAGTCCGAGGCCCTTCCTCCAATTCCTTTCTTCCTGTCTTCGTTCCCAGGGTCAGCCCTGAACAGGCTCTGTGGGGCTCCCCGCCCTCTCCTGCCCACATCTTCTTAGCCTCCACCGCCAATTCCTCCAGCAAATCTGCATGCCTCATCCTGTCTCGGCATCTGCTTCCATCCAGCGTCTTCTACTCAGAAGACCCACGAGGACACACCAGTTAGCAAAAGACCAAGGCCCACCTTTAGGAGAAGACAATCCCTGAACAGAGACGCAACCATTCTAAGTAAAACAGAAAACCAAACCTGGGGATCCATGACAGCGTCTCACATTATGGACAGGCTTGGTTTAGGCCAGCAATGCACGGCTGGTCTAACATGTCAAAACGAGATCAGCCAACTCCAGCAGGACACATAAAACTGAAACAAGAAGGTCAACATCGGCCCTGCACAAGGATGACAGGCAAATTCACGAAGCATTCTATACTTATTTTATTTATTTTGTTTGAGACAGAGTCGTGCTATGTCACCCTGGGTAGAGTATGACAGGGTCACAGCTCACAGCAACCTCAAACTCTTAGGCCTAAGCAATTCTCTTGCCTCGGCCTCCCAAGTAGCTGGGACTACAGGTGTCCACCACAACACCCAGCTATCTTTTTGTTGCATTTGTCATTGTTGTTTAGCAGGCCTGGGCTGGGTTCGAACCCTCCAGCCTCTGTGTATGTGGCTGGCAACCTACGTACTGCCAGATAAACCAATCTTGAAAAGCAAAAAATGCAAAACTTACCCTATGTGATAAGTACATTCATTTAAAAGCTACACTAATTAAGATAGTGTTGTGCTGTCTTAGTGAAAATAAAAGCAACCAATGGAACAGAACAAAGGATGGCAAACATTTTCTGGAAAGAGCCAGACAGTAAATTGTTTACGCTTTGAAGGAGACATACAGTCTCTGCTGCATCTTTTTTTTAACAACCCTGTAAAAATATAGAACTATCCTTAGTTTGGAAACTGTTATACAAACACCCACCAACCCCTGGAATAGAAGCAAGTCCAAAAACAGACCTACACATTTATAAATTAAAAAAAAAAAAGGAGGCTCAGCGCCTGTGGCTCAACGGGCTAAGGCGCCAGCCACATATACTTGAGCTGGCGGGTTTGAATCCAGCCCGGGCCTGCCAAACAATAATGATGGCTGCAACCAAAAAATAGACGGGTGTTGTGGTGGGCGCCTCTAGTCCCAGCCACTTGGGAGGCGGAGGCAGGAGACTCACTTGAGCCCAGGAATTGGAGGTGGCCATGAGCTGTGATGCTACAGCACTCTATCCAGGGTAACAGCTTGAGGCTCTGTCTCCAAAAAAAAAAAAAAAAAAGGATAAATTTTTCAGTAGATAGTATGGAGTCCAATAATGACTATGTGAGCAAAAAATTAACCTTGACCTTATAGCACACGCAAAACAATCTATTACAGGTGAGTAGTATAGGCTTACTCGTGAACTAATAAGCACCCAGAAAACCATAGGAAGTTATCTTCATGACCATGGAACAGAAAAAAAATTCTTAAATAAGATTCATAAAGCACTAACTATAAAACAAAATACTGGGCTGGGCGCGGTGGCTCACACCTATAAACCTAGCACCCTGGGAGGCCAAGGCGGGTGAGTTATTTGAGCTCAGGAGTTTAAGACCAGCCTGAGCCAGAGGAAGATCCTATCTCTACAAAAAAATAGGAAAAAAAAATAATCTAGCTGGGCATAGTGGTGGTATATGCCTGTAGTCCCAGCTACTTGGGAGGCTGAGGCAGACGGACTGCTCAAGCCCAGGAGTTTGAGGTTGCTGTGAGCTTTGATGCCATGACACTTCACCAAGGGTAACAGAGTGGGATTCTGTCTCAAGGGAAAAAAAACTGAAAATTCAGATGACATTAAAATAACAAACTTCTCTTTATCACATTACTAATAAGAAATTGAAAAGCAAGGTACACAATCATATAACAAAGTACTCATCCAAAATGTTTAAAGAACACTTACAAATTAATAATAAAAAAGACTGAAAGTTATCATCAGATATTCTACATTAAAGCCACACTCCATCCCACTGTACGCCCACTGGGATGTGTAAAATTTAAAAGAGTGATAAAAAGCAAGTGTTACCAAAGAATAGAAGCAACTGGAATTCTCCTATACCACTGGTGATTGTGTAAATGGGCACAGTCACTTCAAACGGCTGTTTAGTAGTATCTACTAAATGTGACTGTATTTATATACCCATGACCCAGCAGTGCCACTCCTACACACAGACACCCATTAGAAGCATATGTGAACAAAAGCACATATTCAATGCTCAAAGTAGTCCTACTTGAATAGCTTGAGTAAATGTATACATTCTCATGTGATAAAGCAACTTTACTGAGTCATAACATAGGAAAGAGAAAATACACCCTTTCTAAGTGCACAGCTGGATACATTGTGACAAATATATACGCCCACGTAACCATTACCACAATCAAGATACAGAGGATTTCCATCAAGTTCCTTTGTGCCTCTTCCCATTCAACTCAGGCAACCACGGACATGCCTAGATTTGTCTTCCCTAGAATTTCATATAAATAGAATCAAACAGTACAGACTCTGTCACAGTTTGGCTTCTTCCGCCAGTCAAGATGATTTTGACACCAAGAACACAAGCAAAAGAAAAAGTGAATAAATCACATATCATCAAAATTAAAAACTTTTGTGCATCACAAAACACTTCACCAAGAAAACGAAAGGACACCTTACATAATGGAAGAAAATGTAAGCAAACCATACCTCTGAAGAGGGTCTTACAAGCAGAACATATTAAAAACTCTTACAACTCAACCATAAAAACACGAATGCGCCTGTTAAAAAATGGAAAACACAAGAGTAATGTTGACAGCAGTGCCGTGGGAATCTGGACACTGAAAGGAGGAAATGTATTGTTCACAAAATAGCTCAACAGAAGAACTGGGAGACTGTGAGGGAATGCCAACCTCCCAAGTCAAACATACAGAAAACCGCTAAGGAGAGGGTATGAATTCACACTTACGGTAGCAGGTGAATCAGGAATGGGAAAGTTCAACGCATTATTCCTCACAAATGTGTATTCTGCAGAGTACCCAGGTCCTTCCCAGGGAATTAAAGACTGTACAGGTTGGCTGGGCGGCGCCTGAGGCTCAAAGGAGTAGAGCGCCGGCCCCATATACCGGGGGTGGCGGGTTCAAACCCAGCCCCGGGGCAAAAAAAAAAAAAAAAAAAAAAGACTGTACAGTTTAACAAGGAGGTGGTATTCGGGCTGGGTGTGGCAGCTCACACCTAAAAACATAGCGCTCTGGGAGGCTAAGGTAGGCTACCTCGAGCTAAAGAGTTCGAAACCAGCCTAAGCAAGAGCAAGACTCATCTCCATTAAATAGAGAAAAATTAGCCAGGCATTGTGGCAGGCACCTGTAGACCCAGCTATTCTGGAGGGTGAGGAAGGAGGATCACTAGAACCCAGAAGTTTGAGGATGCTGTGAGCTCTGGCACATGGCATTCTAGCCGGGGCAACAGAACGATGCTAAGGAGGAGGTGATGTTTAGTTGTGGCTCATAAGAGCTGATGGATACCCCAGGACTTGAAGATACGGCCACTAACGGTGATCACTGGCGGCCTGGCATCAACTCCACGGACAGTAAATTTGGGAACTACCTCACTGTCGATCTCTAGGGAACAGAGCTCAGATGTCTGACAACAGCATGCAGCACTGTTTATGCCTCAGTGCCCCCTCAGGACATGGACTTAAATAAACCACTGGAAGCTCCGTTTATGAAGTGTTTGTATGAAAAAGTGAATAACATCCCACTTACTGCCAAAGCAGACATGCTCACACCGGAGGAATGCTAACAGTTTTTTTTAAAAAAAAAGATAGTGAATGAAGTCCAAGAACTTAAAATTAAAATATATGAATTTCCAGAAACAGATGATGAAAAAGAAAATTAGCTTTTAAAAAAAAAAAGAGAGAGAAAGGACCCCGTCCCTCCTGCTGTGGGAGGTAGTGATACCAGCAGTGAAGTTACTGGGGGAAGGGTCGGAGGAAGGCAGTTTCCTCGGGGCACTGCCTAAATTGAAAATGGTAAACACTGTGCTTTCGTAATTCTGAGAAATACGTTGATAAGAATACACGTGCAGGATTTAAAAGATGTTGCTAATCATACGCACTGCAAGGACTACAGAAGCGGAAAAGGGTCAGCTGTGCTCGTAAGGGAGTCAATCACAGAAGACCCAAAGGCAGTTTACCAAGAACCCCAGCCCTGATGGAGGAAGAAAGATGGCAGCGTGGAGCTGAGATGGGGGACATGGACGTGGGGCACGGGTTGAGACGAAGGTCAAAGGAAAAGTTCAAAAACAGAGGATTCCAGAAGGAAAAAAATCTTTTTATCATAGGACACTTGCACTGGACTGTTCATCACAGCTCAGTTTACAATCGCCAAAATGTGGAAACAGCCTAAATGCCCACCAACCCAGGAATGGATTAACAAGCTGTGGTATAAGAATACCATGGAATGGCTCGGTGCCTGTAGCTCTACAGGCTAAGGCGCCAGCCACGTACACCTGTGCTGGCGGGTTCGAATCCAGCCCTGCCCGCCAAACAACAATGACGGCTGCAACCAAAAAATGGCCAGGCGTTGTGGCAGGCGCCTGTAGTCCCAGCTACTTGGGAGGTAGAGGCAGGAGACTCGCTTGAGCCCAGGAATTGGAGGTTGCTGTGAGCTGTGCTGCCACGGCACTCTATCCAGGGTGACAGCCTGAGGCTCTGTCTCAAAAAAAAAAAGAATACCATGGAATACTATTTGGGCATTAAAAAAAATGGAGACTTTACAGCCTTTGTATTAACCTGGATGGAAGTGGAACACATTATTCTTAGTAAAGCATCACAAGAATAGAGAAGCATGAATCCCATGTACTCAATTTTGATATGAGGACAATTCATGACAATTAATTACAAGGTGGGGGTGGGGGAAGGGGAGAGCAGAGAGAGAAAGAATGAGGGAGGGGTGGGGAAAGGAAGAGCAAAGAGAGGGAAGGAGCGAGGGGGGTGGGTTCTTGGTGTGTGCCACACCTTTTGGGGGCAAGACCCGATTGTAAGAGGGACTTTACCCAACAAATGCAATCAGTGTAACCTGGTTTCTTGTACCCTCAATGAATCCCCAACAAAAAAATAATAATAATAATAAATAAATAAATAAAGGAATACAAAAAAAAAAAAAAAAGAGGATCCCGAAGCTGAGCTCCAATGGCATCCTGAGCAAGTGACAGGATTTGGAAGCCCGGCACAAAGAATCAGGAGGGAAACATCGACAGTCTGAGGATGAGAATGCAAACTGAGAAGCTCAACATATTTCACAATAGACTCTTCAAGCACCCTGGAAAATGGCCGGGCTGGTGGCTCACACCTGTAATCCCAGAATTCTGGGAGGCTGAGCTGGGTCGATTGCTTGGGCTCAGGAGTTTAAGACCAGCCTGAGGAAAAGCGAGACCGTATCTCTACTAAAAATAGAAAAAATTAGCTGGGGGTAGTGATACACGCCTGTAGGCTCAGCTACTCGGGAGGCTGAGGCAGGAGGATCACTTAGAGCCCAAGAATTGGAGGTTGCTGTGAGGTATGATGACGCCACAGCACTCTACTCAGGAAGACAGAGGGAGACTCTGTCTCAAAAAAGCAAACAAGGGCAGCGCCTGTGGCTCATCAAGTAGGGTGCCGGCCCCATATTCCAAGTGGGCGGTTCAAACCCGGCCTCTGCCAAACTGCAAAACAGAAAAATAGTTGGGTGTTGTGGCGGGCGCCTATAGTCCCAGCTACTTAGGAGGCTGAGGCACAAGAATCGCCTAAGCCCAGGAGCTGGAGGTTGCTGTAAACTGTGATACCGCAGCACTCTACCGAGGGCGATAAAGTGAGACTCTGTTGCTACAAAAAAAAAAAAAAAAAAAATTCAATGGCCTTGAACAGACATTTCTCCAAAGAAGATATACAAAGGGCCAAAAAGCACATGAGAAGATGCTGAAAATCGTTAGTCATTAAGGGAATGCAAATCAAAACCACAAAGACATACCACTTCACACCCACTAGGTTGGCTATAGTACAAAAATGGGAAATAGCACACGTTGGTAAGGATGTGGGGAAATTAGAAGCCTCACACGCTGCTAATGGGGCTGTAGAAATGGCACACAGCTGCTGTGGGAACAGTCTGACAGTTCCTCTGAACACTCCTGGATATACCCAGCAAATCCACTCCTGGGTATACCGCCAAAACGTCAAGGACAGAAATCCAAATAAATCCTTGTGCACACGTGTTCCCAGCAGCACCACTCACCACACCCAAAAGGTGGAAAAGGCCCACATTCCCATCAATAGATGAAGAAATGAATTGTGGGTGGTGCCTGTGGCTCAAGGAGTAGGCACTGGCCCCATATACCGGGGCTGGCGGGTTCAGCCCAAAAACTGCAAAAAAAAAAAAGAAATGAATTGTCCAGCTGCTACGGCATACACACAGTGGAGCACCACGCAGCCATTACAAAAATGAATACTGATATATGCTAGACACAGGTAAACTTCCAAACGTCACACTAAATGAAAGAAGCCGTACACAAAATGTCATATATTATATGATTACATTTGTAGGAAGTATTTCGAATAGGTGAGTGACAGGGACGGAACACACACTGGTGGTTGACGGAAACTAAGGGGGAGGGGGGGACAGAAAGTGCGTAATGGATATGGGGTTTCCTTTTGGGGTGATGGAAATGTTTTAAAACTACACAGAGGTGGGTAGATGTATAACCTTTCATATATATTCTTTAATTCTCCACTGAATTATTCAGTTTTAAAGGGTGAGTTTCACCTTAATAGAAAGATATTTTTGAGATTCATCCATGTCGCTGTATTTTATTCCACTATATGAATATAATACACTTTATTTAAATGTTGATGAATCCTCGAGTTGGAAAGAACAGTTATGAACATTCCTATCCAAGCTTCGTGTGGACATGCTTCATTTATATTGAGTCAATAAATACCTAAGAGTGCCCTTACTGTTTCCTAAAAGTGACAAACAAGGGTGGCGCCTGTGGCTCAAGGAGTAGGGCGCCGGCCCCATATACCGGAGGTGGTGGATTCAAACCCGGCCCTGGCCAAAAACTGCAAAAAAAAAAAAAAAAAAAAGAAAGAAAGAAAAGAAAAGAAAAGAAAAACAAATACCAACAAAAAGTGTTGTCAGTCCTAAGATGCATAGGTATCAAAATAGAACTGAATCAGGGCAGCGCCCGTAACTTAGTGGGTAGGGCAACGGCCACATACACCGAGGCTGGTGGGTTCAAACCCAGCTTGGGCCAGCTAAAACCACAATAACAACTGCAACAAAAAATAGCGAAGCATTGTGGCGGGCACCTGTAGTCCCAGCTACTTGGGAGGCTGAGGCAAGAGAATCACTTAAACCCAAGAATTTGAAGTTGCTGTGAGCTATGCCACCACAGCACTCTACCTAGGCCCACAGCTTGAGACTCTGTCTCAAAAAAAAAAAAATATATATATATATGTATAAATATGTATATATGAGAAATATATATATAACTGAATCAAAACAGCAATTGCAGATATTAAAGTAATGATGCTTTATCCATAAGTAAAGGCTCAAGAGAATTAAGCCAGTTAATACATGTTCAATTGTGGTGATAAAGAAAATTAAAGACCGTCTATGAAATGTTAATACTATGTCAGCTAAAACTGTATCTGAGAGGTAAAATGGGGATCTTTCTTTTTTTTTTGGTAGAGACAGAGTCTCACTTTATCACCCTCAGTAGAGTGCTGTGGCGTCACAGCTCACAGCAACCTCCAACTCCTGGGCTTAGGCGATTCTCTTGCCTCAGCCTCCCAAGTAGCTGGGACTACAGGCGCCTGCCACAACGCCCGGCTAGTTTTCTGTTTTTGCAGTTCGGCAGAGGCCGGGCTTGAACCCACCACCTTCGGCATACGGTGCCGGCGCCCTACTCGCTGAGCCACAGACACTGCCCATAATGAGGATCTTTTAATACTGTCTACTTTCAAGCAAATAGAACTCTCTTTCTCACACATTTTCATGAATGAATTATGTAAAGAAGTTTCTTTTTTTTTTGAGACAGAGTCTCACTGTGTCGCCCTCAGCAGAATGCCGTGGAGTCACAGCTCACAGCAACCTCAAACTCTTGGGCTTTAGCGATTCTCTTGCCTCAGTCTCCCAAGTAGCTGGGACTACAAGCATCCGCCACAGTGCTCGGCTATTTTTTTGTTGCAGTTGTCATTGTCGTTTAGCTGACCTGAGTTGGGTTCGAACCCACAAGCCTCAGTGTATGCAGCTAAGGCCTTAACCACTGTGCTATGGGCACCGAGCCAGTAAAGCAGTTTCTGAAGGACTGTGGCAGAAATTTAAGAAGAGCCTCCAGACCCAGACTGTTTGAGTCTCAGCCCAGCTCTCCCACTTGCTAGTTACTTAAACACTCTGTGCCTCAGTTTTATTTAAAAAATGGGGGTGACAATAGCATCCTCCCCAGAAAGCTGACATGAGGATTAAATAAATTAACCCATGCAGTGTTAGAACAGCAGGCACACTGTTACATCAGCCACAGCTACCACTACCATCGTCATTACAGTCACCATCCTCATCACCATCATTCTTCTTCTTTCCTAAAATAGCCTCAAGACTACTGAAGACACCTGTGGTTGTTCTACTGAACAGCAGTAACAGTTAATAAAAACAGACAACTAACAACAACATTTACCTAACTGCCAGAAAAAGACAAATAGTTTAAATGATCAATACAGTTAAAAATGGATCCTGAGGGGTTGATTCAATGTTCCTTCTCAAAGACATCAGAAAAGAGACCCACGGAGCTCAGTTAATATCGCTACTTTTTTTTTTTTTTCACTATGTTGCCCCCGGTAGAGTGTCATAGCGTCACAGCTCACAGCAACCTCAAACTCTCGGACTTAAGTGATTCTCTTGACGTAGCCTCCCAAGGAGCTGGGACTACAGGTGCCCCCCTACAACGCCCAGCTATTTTTTGGTTATAGTTGTCATTGTTGTTTGGCAGGCCGGGGCTGGGCTCAAACCTGCCACCTTCAGTGTATGTGGCTGGCGCCCTAGCCGCTGAGCTACAGGCGCCGAGCCAGTGTTGCTATATTGCTAAATTTTAAAAGCAAGATAAACATGCTGCTTCTGTATCACCCCAAAACCTCAGAACACGGGCCTGCCCACAATAACATTTCTTCTTGCAACAAATTTTCATGTCCATATTTTAGTGTTGTATTATACTGAAGAAATGGGTTTGCAGCATATTAACAGAACAGAGACCAGCAGCACAAAGTATACTCAATTTTCTCAGCTTCACAAAATTTTTCCCTTCATTCAACTGAACGTTTGATCTCTAACCACAGCAGGTGCTATGAAGCTGGCATTAAATGATGAACTGCACCAATCAGATTGATCTCTAGGACATTTGGAAGTATGATGATGAGAGAGAGAGAAAGGGAGAAAGATGACATAGTGAGGGGGTAACTTACATGGAAATCGGTTCACAGGGAAATCGTATATAATCAGCATTAACTGTGAACGTCTTTCAAATCATACATAAAATAACAGGATTGGGGCTTTGAAAGCTCAAACTCCAAAATTTTCTTGTCATTCTTGTTCCTTGTCATTTACTCTTTGTATTTAGCAAGCTATCCAGGTTCCAATTCTGGTGTCTGTGGGACCCTCAGTTTGCAAGCTGTTTAGTCAGAAACAACTGTAACCACAATACAAATTTTTACTACTAAGAAAATCTGCACAGCTCGGCGCCTGTGGCTCAACAGGCTAAGGCGCCAGCCACGTACACCTGAGCTGGCGGGTTCGAATCCAGCCCGGACCCGCCAAACAACGATGATGGCTGCAACCAAAAAATGGCCGGGCGTTGTGGCGGGCGCCTGTAGTTCCAGCTACTTGGGAGGCGGAGGCAAGAGACTGGCTTGAGCCAGGAATTGGAGGTTGCCGTGAGCTGTGATGCCACCGCACTCTATCCAGGGTGACAGCTGGAGGCTCTGTCTCAAAAAAAAAAAAAAGAAAAAAGAAAAGAAAATCTGCAAACTCCCAGTTACTTTTTCTACTATTAACATGCTTGAACATAAATTTTTTTTTTTTTGAGACAGAGCCTCAAGCTGTCACCCTGGATAGAGTGCCGTGGCATCACAGCTCACAGCACTCTACCCAGGGTGACAGTTTGAGGCTCTCTCTCAAAATAAATAAATAAATAATAAAAAAATAAAATTGCATCAGGAATACTGCAATTCTCCTGCCCCAGCCTCCTGAGCATTTGGGACCACTGTGCCCGCCACTATGCCCTGCCATTTTTTTTGTTGCAGTTTGGCCTAAGCTGGGTTTGAACCTGCCACCCTCGGCATATGGGGCCAGCTCCCTACTCACTGAGCCACAGACACCTCCCCCAGATGAGTCTTTGCATGTGGCTGGCACCGTAACCACTGTGCTATGGGGTGCCAAGACTAAATTTCTTTTTTAATTGTTAAAAAAATTTTTTTTTTTTGAGACAGAGCCTCAAGCTATCACCCTGGATAGAGTGCTGTGGCATCACAGCTCACAGCAACCCCAATTCCTGGGCTCAAGTGAGTCTCCTGCCTCTGCCTCCCAAGTAGCTGGGACTACAGGCGCCCGCCACAACGCCTGGCCATTTTTTGGTTGCAGCCGTCATTGTTGTTTGGCGGGCCCAGGCTGAATTCGAACCCACCAGCTCAGGTGTACGTGGCTGGAGCATTAGCCCGTTGAGCCACAGACGCTGAGCCAGTAATTTCTATAAGTTTAACACCATCAGGGTACAGTTCTTATAAGGGTCCAGCCTAATGTGTTTTGAACCTGCTCAAGGACTGCCAGGAACTGTGAAAAGCACCCTTTCATTCATCATTTTGTGTGAGTCTTAGCATCAGCCTTAGCAAGTAGGTGCTGTTTTTGTTTTTCAAATAAGGAAAGTGAAACTTTTTTTTTTTTTTGAGACAGAGCCTCAAGCTGTCACCCTGGATAGAGTGCTGTGGCATCACAGCTCACAGCAACCTCCAATTCCTGGGCGCAAGCGAGTCTCCTGCCTCCGCCTCCCAAGTAGCTGGGACTACAGGTGTCCGCCACAACGCCCTGCCATTTTTTGGTTGCAGCCGTCATTGTTGTCTGGCGGGCCGGGCTGAATTCGAACCCGCCAGCTCAGGTGTACGTGGCTGGTGCCCTAGCCCATTGAGCCACAGGCTCCGAGCCAGGAAAGTGAAATTTAAAGAGACAAGATTCCTGGCTCGGTGCCTGTGGCTCAGCGGGCTAAGGCACCAGCCACGTACACCTGAGCTGGCGGGTTCGAATTCAGCCCGGGACCGCCAGACAACAATGACGGCTGCAACCAAAAAATGGCCGGGCATTGTGGCGGGCACCTGTAGTCCCAGCTACTTGGATGGAGGAGGCAGGAGACTCGCTTGCGCCCAGGAATTGGAGGTTGCTGTGAGCTGTGATGCCACAGCACTCTATCCAGGGTGATGGCTTGAGGCTCTGTCTCAAAAAAAAAAAAAAGAGACAAGATTCCCTATTCTCAGTCATAACCTGAATTGGACTATATGAATTCTGAAGTTCATATTCTTACCCAATATATACTACCCGCCTCCAAAGTCATGGCCACTAATTTTCCTATGACTGAGTTGTATGTTTTGGGGAAGGGTGTACAAAGCACTGACTCAGAAATCCAAGGTTTACCCCTGAGGCTGACAGACAGCCCTGTCTCCACCAACAACAGTGCAACCCCCAAACCTGGCAAGATGGGCAGCCTGGGGCTCTGGCCTGGTATAGCTGAAGTGGTGGGATGTGTGTTGCAGAGGGGAACTGCAGAGGGAGGCATGATACTCAATACCCTTCAAGTAGTCCAGTGCAGCATGTCCGACAGGGTGACACGTAGACAGACAGGGCCCCTGCACCAAGCCATGCCCTACCCCCAGGTTCATCCAGCTGTCTTATTATAATGCCCACCCAGCTTTATCCCTGCCCACTGGCTGCTGAAAACTCCCACCCCGCTCCTAAAACAGTTCTATTCCTTCTCTAAACACAAAGGCACTGAAAACTGGGGATGGAACCAGAGAGGCAGTCAGAGTAGGTGGAAAGGTAGACAGTCTTAGGTGGATAGATGTAGCAGGGCCCAGCCCTTCCCCCAACACTATAGGCCAGGACACCCCCCTCCATCTTGTCTTTAATACAGCAAAGGTAGGGCAGCGCCTGTGGAACAGTGGGTAGGGCACCGGCCCCTACCAAGGGTGGTGGATTCAAACCCAGCTCTGGCCAATAGCCAGGCTTTGGGGCGGGAGCCTGTAGTCCCAGCTACTGGGAGGCTGAGGCAAGAGACTCGCCTAAGCCCAGGAGTTGGAGGTTGCTGTGAGCTGTGAGCCACAGCACTCTACGGAGGGCAATAAAGTAAGATTCTGTCTCTACAAAAAAAATAATAATAATACACAAAGGTAGGTAAACAGGGCACCTTGATTATCAAGTACTTTGGGGGATGTGGGGAGCTCGTGTGAAAGAAATTGGGGTCTTTTGACAGGTGAAGGTTTGGAATTGGAGCTGGGGGTGGGTGTCTTTGGGAGATGGATGTCCAGGAGCCCCCAAGGGTGCTGTCTGGGATTAGGGGATCACCGAGTGAGTACTGGAATACAGAGTTTAAAAGGGACAAGAAGGTAACTGCAGGATCCAGATCGGGTTTCAGGAAAGGAGAGTGGTGAGTCTGGGGGTACCCAAGGAGAGTGGTGAGTCTGGGGGTACCCAAGGAAAGTGGTGAGTCTGGGGGTACCCAATGTATTACCTCGAGTCAAACTTCTTGCCGTCCTCAAAAGTGCCGTTGTAGTGGTAGCGCACAAAGTCCCCCATCTGCACTTCCCGGGGACAGGCCCTGGGGATGTAGTACCGATCGACTACAACGTCTTCTAGGGGGCCGCCTGCCGGGCTGGCTCGGCCCAGCCCCCTCCCCAAGGCCTGCACCAGCAGTAGCAGCAACAACGGCAACAGGGGGAGCCGGAGAAGGGTGTAGCCGGGGGGCCCGGCCGAGAACATGGTGCTTAGAGTCCGGACGCCAGGCAGTGAGGCCGGGAGAACCTCCTTCCCCCTCCTCCTAGAGGTGGCTCCCCCGCTTCCTGTCCTCCTTCCCACCCTGTCCGGGCTGGTCCACGTGGAATGGGGGCTGGGGAGCCTGAGCTGGCAGGAGGGGTGTGCGTGGTGTTGGGGTGGAATGGGAGGAGGGGGCCAGGCTGAGAGGGTTGCAGTGAGAATGCACCACAAAGAACTCCGGGTTCTCCTCCCCCATCTCCACAGTGGCTGAGAGACCTGGGGCCTAGCCCCGGGAGAGAAGTTCGGGAAAGATGAGTAGTCTGAGTGGACTCCAAAGAAAAAATAAAAGGTTCAGCGTCTTTTTTCCCGCATCCCCCGGGTCCTAAAGCCAGATTAAAGCATCTCTTGCTTCTTTTGCCGGCATCCCCAAATCTAGGCCCCTCCAGATGAGGGGTGAGGCCCCGGAATCAGAGGGTTATCTCAGTGTTTTCCCGCACCCCAACTGTCCTTTAAGGGAAGGCTTATCCGGGGAAGAGAAGCTTTGTCCTGCAAACGCTAGACTGCAAGGACTTCGTGCAGCGGGGCCGGAGATGGAGTAGGTGGTGGTGACAGTGGAAGATGTGCTGGGATGAAACCAGGTGTGTGCTTCCCTACGTGGGCGGCAGGGGAGCGGGGTACACCTGGATTGTGTAGAGAGTCGCCGAGACCGAAGACTAGGTTCCCCGGCTTCACCCTTGCTGGCTGTGCAGAGGGAGCCTGCACGTCCCTCAGCGACTTGGTCTTAAGGTGGGGGACACGATCTTGTGTGGGGAAGGGCTTTCTGGGCGTCCCATCTTTAGAGTAAAGCGTTACCCTATCCACCACTATCTATCTGCCAAGGGGAACGGCAGGAGGTCGGGCCAAAGTAGGGGACCTTGGATGCTACTGGACTAGAGGGACGACTCGACCCAGGCCCCCCACCCCGCAGTCCCGCTCTTGGCGGCCGGCGCTAAGACCCAGCGGGCTTGCCGCCGGCCCCGGCCCCCTCCCACCGGCTAGCCCGCAGGGCCGCCCCTCAGCTCGGGAGAGCCGGCCGGCGCGGCGGGGGCATGGGTCGGGCGGCGTGGGGGCTGCTGTGGCTGCTGCTGGGCAGCGCCGGCGCGCAGTACGAGAAGTACAGCTTCCGGGGCTTCCCGCCGGAGGACCTGATGCCACTGACCGCGGCCTACGGACACGCGCTGGAGCTGTACGAGGGCGAGAGCTGGCGCGAGAGCGCGCGCTACCTCGAGGCGGCGCTGCGGCTGCACCGGCTGCTGCGCGACAGCGAGGCCTTCTGCCACGCCAACTGCAGCGGCCCCGCGCCGCCTGCCGCGTCCTTCCCCGGATCCGCGCCGGGCCCCGACGGCGGCCTCAGCGACGAGTGGGCCCGCGAGCTGTGGCTCTTCGGCCACGTCCTGGAGCGCGCCGCCTGCCTGCGGCGCTGCAAGCGCTCGCTGCCCGCCTTCCAGGTGCCCTACCCGCCGCGCCAGCTGCTGCGCGACTTCCAGAGCCGCCTGCCCTATCAGTACCTGCACTATGCGCTATTCAAGGTGGGCGCCCCGCCCGGGGGCCACCCATCCCCGAGCCTTTCTCCGCGGCGGGTTTCCGCACCGAACGCTGCTCACACCCAGAGCAGAGAGCCCGCGGTGCGCTCAGGGCTGCGGGCTCTGGCCCTCCTGACCCGCTCCCCACACGACCCCACCAGGCTAATCGGCTGGAAAAGGCGGTGGCCGCAGCCTACACCTTCCTCCAGAGGAACCCGAAGCACGAGCTGACCGCCAAGTATCTCAGCTACTACCGGGGGATGCTGGACATCGCCGACGAGTCCCTCACGGACCTAGAGGCCCAGCCCTACGAGGTGAGGTGGAGGGTAACGGGGAGGAGGGGAGATGTTGGGGTCCCCCTGACTCCCCTGCCCCGCTCCCCCCAGGCCGTGTTCCTTCGGGCCGTGAAGCTCTACAACAGCGGGGATTTCCGCAGCAGCACTGAGGACATGGAGCGGGCCCTGGCCGAATACTTGGCGGTCTTTGCCCGGTGTCTGGCCGGCTGTGAAGGGGCCCAAGAGCAGGTGGACTTCAAGGACTTCTACCCAGCCATCGCAGGTATCTGCTTCCTAAGGCTTCTTTTTTTTTTGAGACAGAGCCTCAAGCTGTCCCCCTGGATAGAGTGCTGTAACATCACAGCTCACAGCAACCTCCAATTCCTGGGCTCAAGCGAGTCTCCTGCCTCCGCCTCCCAAGTAGCTGGGACTACAGGCGCCCGCCACAACGCCCGGCCATTTTTTGGTTGCAGCTATCATTGTTGTTTG
>CAUYRH010019956.1:10000-38147 GCA_963574655.1 Perodicticus potto | reverse complement strand
CTGGTAGAGGGAGAGAATTCAAGTGGGGAGAGAGAAGCTCTCTCCGTTCCTCTCCCGGTCTTTCCCCGTCTCCTCCTTTAGGCCTTTAGCCTCAGGGTATATATAGGTGTATGGGTTCCTTGGCCAGGAAACGAATGCATGAATACAGTCCCTTCCGCCAGGGGCAAGGGAAATGAGTGTATCAATGAATGGATACAGTCCATTCATGGAATTGAGGCCTAGGAAATTCACAAGAAATTGACCTAGGCATAGGAAATGGGGGTTCCACATTTAGTCCTAAGTGTAAAGTGAAGGAGACACCAAGGCACAGGTGTAAGTCTGACTTTCATTTTGTTCTTTCCTGCTTCAAGGACAAAATGTGCACAAAGACACAGAATTCTCTCTCAAGTCTTCTGGGAAACATTGCCTTATGATGAATCCAGAAAAACTGTATATTAGTTTGCCAGAGCTGCTATAACAAAACACCACACACTGGTAGATTAAACAGAAGTTTATTTTCTCACAGTTCTGAACCCTAGAAGTCCAAGATCAAGGTGTTGGCACATTTGGTTTCTTCAAAGACATTATCTCCAAATATAGTCATATTCTGATGTACTGAGAGTTGAAGGTTTAACATGTGAATTTAAGGGAGGGATACAATTCAGCCTTTAACAGAAAGCAAATCAGTTTGTTTGAGAACCAATAAATCAGCCCCATCTATACTGACTCCATATATAGTTCATAACATAAACTATGTATATAAATAAAATAAAAACCCCTTAGAATAAAATGATTAATAAAAACACCATGAACCAATCTAGACAGAACAGAAAAGTGGAATTAATTTGAGTACAGTCCCTTTAAAAATGATCTGAGATGTTTGTTGTATCATGTTTTGGCAGCAGTGACTACTCTGAAAAAAGTAGGCAGCATGAAACAAACATATGGGCTATGAAAGACCTATACCTATAAATTCATACCCTCAGCCTTCAAACTCCTATGTTTCTACTAGCATATCTACACATATTAGGTTAAATTCAGGCACAAGAAAAAATAACCCACAAAACAACTGTGTCCAGAACAAAATAAAATTTGTTTCTCTCTCACAGATAACAATAAAGCAACATTTTGCAAAGTGTCAAATAGATGACATTCAGCACAGTACTAGGTAAAATATAGCAGATCTCTGGGCCTTCATTTCTTCATCTCTAAAATAGGGATAATAAAATCTACAACACTAATGTTTTAATTTCTTATCCTTTCAAATTTGGAAAATCGTCTCTTTAAAGGAATCTGTCCTAAATTGTTAAATCTATTTACAAAACACCGTTAATATTTTCTTTTCTTTTTTTTTGGCAGTTTTTGGCCAGAGCCAGGTTTGAACCCACCACCCTCAGTATATGGGGCTGGCGCCCTACTCCTTGAGCCACAGGTGCCACCCATAATAGTCTTAGTATATTATTAATTCCTTATAATTAATATGTAATGTTATCCTATGCTTATTCTTGCTATTAATGTTTTCTGTTTTCTCTCCTATTTATTGATGAGTCCTAATTTAGGACAATAATTTTGCCAATCTTCTCTAAATGCTTATTTCTGTCTTTGTGATGTTCTCTATAATTTTTTTCAGTGTTTTAATCTTATCTTTTTATAACTTTTCTTCTAATATTTTAGTTTAAGTCACTGTTTTTTTCCCTAAATTATTTGGGGGAAGACTCTTTTAACATCAAATATTAAAACTTCTTTGTTCTAATATTGAATTTGGAACTATACATTAGACTTCAGGTACAGTTTAGTTGCATTATATAAATTTAGATAGATTTGATTTTGATTATCATTCATTTTAGCTGAATGTGATTTCTTTGATTATGGCATTAAAATAGTGTTTCTTCGCCAAGTAGTATCATTTGGGGATTTTCCATTGTATTTCTGGTATTGATTTTATTTTCATTATATATATTCTGTATCATTTCAATTCTTTTAATTTTTTTTTTTTTTGAGACAGAGCCTCAAGCTGTCACTCTGGATAGAGTGCCATGGCATCAGGCATCACAGCTCACAGCAACCTCCAATTCCTGGGCTCAAGTGAGACTCCTGCCTCTGCCTCCCAAGTAGCTGGGACTACAGGCGCCCGCTACAATGCACGGCCATTTTTCAGTTGCAGCCGTCATTGTTGTTTGGCGGGCCCAAGCTGGATTAGAACCTGCCAGCTCAGGTGTACATGGCTAGCACCTTAGCCCGTTGAGCCACGGGCGCTGAGCCCAATTCTTTTAATTTTTTAAAACTTAAAAAAGGCCCACCTAATGCAAGTTTTTAGATATTGTAAAATCAATATCTAAAAATATGCAAATCAACACCTAAAAATCAGTAGCATTGCTAAACAAAAGTAATGACCTAACTGAAAAAGAAATAAAGAAAACAATTCCATTTACAATAACATTATTAAAAAAAAATTAAAATACTTAGGAATGAATGTAACCAAGGGGGTAAAAGATTTGTACACTGGAAGTCATAATACTTTATAATGCTTTATGATTTGTTCACTGGTAAAATACATTGATGATAGAAATTAAAGAAGACAGAAGTCAGTGAAAAGATATCCTATATTCATTCATTGAAAGAATTAATATTGTTAAAATGTCCATACTACCCAAAACAAAATACAGATTTAACATAATTCCTATAGAATTTTATTGGCATACTTCATAGAAATAGAAAAAATAATCCTAAAATGTTTCTGAAACCACAGGAAAAACAAATCCAAATAGCCACAGCAATATTGAGGAAAAAAAACAAAGTTGAAGGCAGCATGCTTCCTGATGTAAAAGTGTATTACAAAGCTATGGTAACCAAAACATACTATTCTGATAACTGCATAAACGTATTGGCATAAAACCAGAAATATAGACCAATGGAAAAGAATAGACAGCCCAGAAATAAATACCAAGATATATTGTTAACTAACTTTTGACAAGGACATTAAAAGGACACAATGAGGGTGCTGCCTGTGGCTCAAAGGAGTAAGGCTCCAGCCCCATATGCCAGAGGTGGCAGCCCTGGCCAAAAACTGCAGAAAAAAAAAAAAAAAAGGACACAATGAAAAAAAGATTGTCTCTTTAATAAATAGTGCTTAGAAAACTGAATTTCTGTATGCAAAAGAATGAAATTAGACCCTTAATTACATCATATACAAAAAGCAACTCAAAATGAATAAAAGGCCTACATATAGGACCTGAAACCATAAAATTTCAGGAAAAGAACACGGAGGAAAATCTTTTGACCTTGGCGTTGGCAATAATTTTTTGGATATCACATGAAAAACTCAGACTACAAAAGCAAAAATAAATGAATGGGACTACATCAAACTAAAAGCATATGCCAAAGAAAACAACCAATGAAATTAAAAGGCAACCTATAGATTGGGAAAAAATATTTGCAAACTACATATCTAATAAGGTATTAATATCCACACTTGATCTTAACCAAAAGGCCGAGAAGCGATGGGGAGTTAATATCCAAAATTTATTAAAAGCTCTTACAACCCAACAGAAGGAAGGTGGGAGGGAGGGAAGGAAAGAAGAAAGGCAGGAAGGAAGAAAGGGCTCAGCCGCCTTAGCACAGTGGTTAGGGTTCCAGCCACATGCATCAGCCGGGCCTGGGCTTGCTAAACAAAAAAATAGCTGGGTGTTGTGGCAGGCGCCTGTAGTCCCAGCTACTCAGGAGACTGAGGCAAGAGAATCGCTTGAGCCCTAGAGTTTGAGATTGCTGTGAGATGTGACACCAGGGTACTCTACCAAGGGCGACATAGTGAGACTCTGTCTCAAAAATAAATAAATAAATAAATAAATAGAAAAGAAATAAAGAAAAAAAAGGAAAAGAGAAAATCTTTGGCCATGCAGATGTGCTTCTCAGATCTCCCTTCAAGAAAAATCTTGCCTTCAGTTACAAGAAATGCTGATAGTAGCCTCTAGCTTTAACATTTTTACCATCTTCCAAGGTTACACTCAAATCATTTTCTTCCTACTAAGCACAGCATGCATGCCCTAAAGCCTGGCCATTTCTGCTTGCCACAGCTCTCATCTATGGGAAAATTTTACACCAGAGCTTCTCATTGAAATGGATCAGTCTTTCTCACAACTGTGCCAAAACTTGAGGCTTTTTCTAGTAAACTTTCCTTTCCCATGACCCAGACACACATCATGATCTGACACATATCGTGGTCTGAAAGCTTTTCCCCCGAATATATCTCATCTCTCTCCTCTTTGTTTCTTGTTATAGGCATTACTGTCAATAAATCTGTAGCACTGCTAGCACCATGTTAGTGTTTGCTCTTCAGAGACACCACATTTTCATAGTTAGTATCAGAAGGTCTGTGAAAGCAGATGGTAAAATGTGATTTAACAACTATGTCACTCACTACCAAGCTGGCAAGGAAGGCCCCATTCTTGGTACGGGGGCTCAAAGAATCTCTAGTACAAAGTGGCATATGATGGCTGAAGATTTCTGTATTTGTATGAGTTCTCGAGATAGGTGTGTTAAAAAAGTCTGTGGTAGAGATTACTTTGTAAAATGTCTGTGTGACAATACATGTGTTTGTAAGCTGAAAGCCCACATAATAATTAGCTAGCTGGCTATTTAAGCCAGTGCAGCTTAACTTACAGAGCTGTGAAGACAGTAGACTATATTGTCCCTAATAGTCAAACAGGGAGTTAATGCTTGTGCCGCATATTATACAACACATAATCAAAAAAGCAAGGTTTGACAAACGAGGCTGAGAACACTTCTTAAATAGGAAGTCATAATCTTTTCACAAGTTGTTAAATATAAGCTTGCCTCTTTTTCTAAAAGTTTAAGATTTTTAAAATTCTATGTTTAGTTTTATGATTTGTAAATTTTGAGTTAACTTTGTGTATTTAGTAGAATTAAAAACTTCTCTTCTAGGAATTGCCACTTCTGGGAAGCTAGAAGAGAGAAGAAATTGTAGTTTAACCCACACATACAGCAGCAAAGGCAGAATGGGGCGCTTAGCTGTCCATCAGGCTGTACCAAGGTGCCTTTTCCCCAGTCTCAACCCACATACACACATATACATATTCAGGTGTCTCAGAGAAAACAGAGCAGGGCGCCCAGACCTTCACTGCCCCAGGTTGTGAAGACTTCCAACCCTCAGTCAGAATGAAAGTCAAATAGCAACAATGCCTACTTCTTTATCATTGCCAGAATGCCTCAGCCTAAGTTTAATAAACAATCATAAAGTTGTACTGTTTATCACATTATCTAAGAACTGTAAAACTGTAAGTAACATGAACAAGTCGTATCATTCAGTTTTACTATTATGGTCTGAATAGTACCGTCATTTAAAAACAAGAATAAAAATTTTAGCTATTAAGCATAGAGAGAAATCTCCAGGGGCTTTATATTTTGAAATAATATCAACCAGTTGAAAATATAATGAAGTTTTACTATTTCAGAGGTAAAATGTTTCAATAATTAGTAATTTGTAAAAATTTAATTTTATGTATATTTTATGTAATATTAAGAATTAGTAAAATAAATTCAATATGATGAAGTTAATAAAAATATTCAGAGAGACTATTTTAGCTGGATAGCTATAGGGAGAATATCATACACTTTTATTGCTAACAATTGTTTATAAATATTTACATTAGAATACAATGAGGAACAAAATGGTAATTATATCTTAATTCTTTATTTCTAGAATATTTTAAAAGAACTTTTAAAGCTATTTTCCATCTTGGCTTTGAGTCTTTAGCTAAAAAGTTCTATTCTTTCCATCTTGTCCAAGTAATTTAAAAGTAGAATGTCTATTTTGCAATATTCACAAGGAGGAAAAACTCTAATATTATGTGTTATATCATAAAAAAATCTTCATTTATGCTAGTACAACAAAATTTATAAAGAAAAAAATAAATGCTTAGGAACAAATGAGGTCTATCTAAGTTGAAGGTGGGCGTTTATTTTTTGGCCCAACCGTGTAGTAGAGTGACTGAAGAAAAATCTAGTAAGTGACAGCAAAACACAATAATATCAATTTTTGAAATTTTGACTGCTAAAATCTTGATTATACTGACAAGATATCAACATATTAAATATATAATATAACATACTAAATCTGATGCTGATGATAATTAACTTTTGAATAATTTTTTAGGTTTTTTCCTCCTGGCATTTTATACATGGCAAAAGTATAGCTTTGGCCATTCCTTAGATAAATATTATTTTTATGATTATGCAGAAATTGCTTTAATTATGATTCCAGTAAACATTATTTTCAGTTATCTTTTATTATGATATATGACTACAGTATAATTTGACCCTGATCATAACATTCCATTTCACATATTATTGTTGTTCATTATTTTACTTCCCTCTTGTTCCTACATCTCATAATGTAGTCATTACTAACAAAAATTTTAATAGAGTCTGTGGATAAATCATAATGGAAAAGAAAAATAGTAGAAGAAGAAAAGTTTGAGACGCTATAAAAAAGAAATTATAATAAAATAGATGAACATAGTGGTATAATGTGGCAACTCCTTTATATTACATGACTAGGAGAGAATTCTCAAGTGATAAACTGTATATCTTCAAGGGATAAATCATAACTAAATTTTGCTATGGATTGGATGTCTGTGTCCACTCTCAATTTATATATTGAAGACCTAATCCTCAATGTGACAATATTTGGAGGTGAGACCTTTGGGAGGTAATTAGGTTATAAAAGTGAATCATTCATGAATGGAATTAAGGTCCTTAGAGCAAGAGACAGAAAAGAAATGATCTCTCTGCCTCTCCAGTATGTGAGGATGCAGCAGGAAGGCAGCAGTTTGCAAACCAGGAGGAAGGCCCTCACCAGACATTGAACTGTAGCACCTTGATCTTAGAATCCCAGCCTCCAGGACTGTAAGAAATAAATGTTTGTTGTTTAAGCCACTCCACCTATGGTATTTGGTATAGTAGCCCAAACTGGCTAAGACAATTCTCCAGGCTTCTGTGCAACTAGCATGGAAGTCATATGCCCTATGCTTTACCAATCAGATATACTAAGATTCCTTCTTTCAGAAGAAGATGTAGAATAGGTGTTATGCAGAATTGGTCCCTGGTAAAGGTGAAAAAATGGATAGTCACTAAATGTAGGTAGATATTTGAACTTTTAGTGGCAGTAAGCCCATGGCATTCCACATGGGGGAACATAATTCTGCTAGCAGTTAACACTAGAAAATATATAAGGAATTAGAAATATTTGGTAGTACAATATAAAAAGGCAAATAGACATGTGCTGAAGCGTTTTGCAGGAGAAAACAACAGCTTAAAAGTTATAAATGTGCAGCTAAATGCAGGTTATAAGATCACAAATTTCTTCTGCCCTAAAACAATTTTAATTTCTTGTGGCCCAAAGCTGGAATAATTCCAAATCAAATTCATATTATATACAACTTTGCATATAATACAGTGTTCCCTCCTAATAGGTGAATGAAGTAACTATGATATATTCATATCATACTGTAACAGCTAACATGAAATGAATGGTAGCTACATACAACAAGAGAAATGACTAATTTTAGCAATATATTAAGTGAAGAAAGTAATATCCGCTAGGTAATACATAGCCTGATATCCCATATCTAAAATAAAAATATAAAGTTTTTAGAAATACTAATAGATAAGATCAAACTAAGGATGGCACTTGGGCTTACTTCTTGAGAGACCCAGTAACTTCTTTGTCTTACCTTAAGTTATGAAAAAGCCAGACATTTACCAGAAAATAAACTAACTTGCAATAGGAGACAGTTTTATGAAGATAAAACGATTGCAGTGATATCTTAGAATACAATTTTAAAGTTCTATCTAGGATTTCAATGGGATGTAGTCTACATAAACAACAATTCTGTGTAGTGGGTTAAAGTCATAAACAAGACCGACAGAACACCATGTTGTTCTAATACAAGTTGGAAGATGTATCTGTATATTTACTTATTCTGTAGACAGTGCTTCAAGTTTTTATGTGAGGGATCCAGCACTGTTCAAATATTGAGAGTTCTAGCAATTCTTTATTTAAAGTACGAATGCGTTTTCACAAATTTTTATTTTTCATTGCAAGATGTGATTGTAACAAATAGGCATTACGTAGTACAAAGACTCATTCTCTCTGAGCAAAAAGATACATACATCATTGAGGGTCTTTCATCTCCTTCAAATCCATCGGGTTGTTTCACTACAACATGAAGTGAGTTCACTACATTTTATAAAACAATAAATCAGTAAAAAAGTTCACCTTACCTCAAAATTATCTGTATCAGAATATCTATTGGGGGTAGGGTAGAGAAGGTAAGAATAACGATACAGCAGGGAGTTAGAGTTAGAAGCTGTGCCACATTGGATTCATGTGAACTGGAGATTCCATTCCAATTATTAAAAGATGAAGTGTATGAATGGTGAAAACAAATATAGGTTCCACCGAGATTTGAACTCGGATCGCTGGATTCAGAGTCCAGAGTGCTAACCATTACACCATGGAACCTCATGATAGAACATAATCATACTGCTCCTTCTTAATGGGATATATCTCCATTTGTAAACTTGTGTTGTCTTTTCTAGAGCCTAAGTTTGTATTCTGATTTTTGTTACCTGCTACCACGGCACACTTTCCTCTTTTCTCGCGTACAGGGCTGTTTAATGCAAAACCCAAGAGCAAATCAGTTTCTAAGGACAAATAACTAGTCCGTGCCTCCCCAGCCTGTTAGGGCCCTTCTGCCTTCTGCAGTCCTTGGAACCTTCAGCCTCGGCCAGGCTGCCCCGACGCGGGGGCCAGGAGGCTCCAACACTGCATTAGTCGAGCTACGCTAACAGATTTCGTCATTGGAAGAAGCTTTCTGCCTCTCGAGCGTTTGTTTCGCATTTTCTCCTTCTAACACTAGGGACACGTTTGGAAGTTTAATTCCGTGACATGTAAATTGTGCAACACTTGTTTTGAGGCAGCACGCCAACCAGTACTCACTACGGCGTAACCTGGGCGGGGGAGGGACACCAAGAGATGCTTTCTGCATCCCGGAAGGCTCCACCTTGTGGACACCAAGGGGTAAAACACTATGAAAAGCTAGAATGCAAAGCAGGGTTTCGCGCCCAGCTTCGCAACAATGCAGCGTTCGTTGCTTTGGTCCCCCTTACTGGCAATAACTCTCCAGCAGTAAAGATTTCCCCAATTCTTCAGCAGTAAAGATTTCCTGGTGTCAGAAAGGGATATGACTTGTCCAGGACTGTTCTTTGCCGCTGCGGCAACGATAGGGAAACCACAGGAGACAAAAGCTATCGTCAAAGTGAAGGACTGGGGAGGGAAGCAGAGAGTCTTTACCAAGAATAAATAATTGTGGGAGGCTGAGGCGGGTGTATCGCCTGAGCTAAGGAGATCAGCCTCTGCAAAAGCGAGACCCGTATCTACTAAAAATAAAGAAATTCACCGGGCGTTGTGGTAGGTGCCTGTAGTCTAACTACTCTGGAGGCTGAGGCAAGAGGATCACCTGAGTCCAAGAGTTTGAAGTTCCTAGGAGGTATGACACCACGGCACTCAATCCGGAGCAACAGAGTGAGATTCTGCCTGAAAAAAATGAATAAGTAAATAAAATAAAATAAATAAATAATTGCAGGAGAGAGGAAGAAAAAAGAGGAAATAATCTCAGGATTTGAACCTTTTCAATACGATCTCAGAAGAGGTATAGGCATTCTGCCCAAACTTTTAATTGCATAAACACGTCTGATGCCAGGGACATAAATCTTCCCGGCTTAAATGAAGCAGCATTGTCACTACCAGCTTAAAACTGGTTTCTGCTGGCAGGACCATGTGCTCTGTGACATGAGGGACAGTGGCCACAGGAGTGGCAAAAAGAACATCTGCATGTATCTTATTTGCTCCATCTTCCTCCAACCCCCATGACTGCCCTGATCCACTCTCGAGAAAACAAGAAAGAATCAACCCCTCTGGCCAAGTGGGATAAATAAAGTTGATTTCCAGGAGACTCGAAACAGGAAATACGAATATTGTAAGCATTTTCAAAATAGCTGTGGCCCACTGCAGGCTTTTGAAAAACTTCACGTCCATGTAACAAATTTATAACAGGCATTTCTAAGAGCTAGGGTTTGTTCTGGGCTCTCTGAAAAAATAAAATGTAAAAACATATGCCTACAATGGTCAAAGCTGAAACAATTTGAGCAACAATAAATAAAATAATGTTGAATTATAACTCAAAATGTAAAGTAAATATTTATGGTTCCTTGCTGATTTTATGAAGTATTGAGGATAGAAGAGAAATTTGTGAAACAAATAAAATGCCTATTAGTGAACATGGAGACTTCAAATCAATTCCTAAGTCCTGGTACCAACAGCTTCCTACAGGTGGAAACAACCTCAGTGTTTGAAGGAATCTCCTGGGTAGAACAATTCCAAATAACATAACTTCCTAATTCTTAGCTATGGGCTCTGTATGGTGATTGCCTTTCAAAAAGTACTGTACAGAAGGTGGGGGCGAGCAGGAGCAAGCAATGAGGAAATCTGACAAACACTATCTCAGCTAGGTGACCAAGGTCAGCATGAGTGTGATGAACCAAGTTGATAGTGTATAGCCTTGATATAATGTGATAAAAGTAGTGCTTTACCTCTGTGGTCTTCCTTCCTAAAACCAACAACCTCAATCTAATTCTGAGAAAAATATAGATAAGTCCCAATTGAGGAACATTGTATAAAATACATGATCAGTACTCTTCAAAACTATCAAGATCATCAAAATCAAGACAAGTCTGAGAAACTGCCATGCCAAGAGATGACTAAATGTAATGTGGAATTCTGAATAGAATTCTGGAATAGAAAAAGAAAATTAGGTAAAAACTAAAACTAAAAAAAAACTGATTTTAGATTTTTTATTATCACCTTCACTTTAGTTGATAACAATACATAAATATTTTCCCTTATTTGTAACAAATTTACCATACTAATGTAATATTTTAATATTAAGAGAAACTGAGTGTGGAGGGTGGGTATACAGAACTCTTTCTAATTAAATGAAATTATTTCTTTAAGGGGACTGCAGAACTCTGTCTCACAATGTGCACTGGTAAAATCCCCTCCTCTTTTTGCTAACAAGCAGTGTTATCAGACCCAGTGACTAGCTTGTACAGCCTACATTTGTCCTAGGGAGTATACAGACTTAAATATAGGAAGGAGAAATTTTTGTACCATGTCAAGACCTGTGCTCAGTTATATGGACATGGAATTGAACAGGACATCAAACAGTGGCCCTGGTCTTAAAGATTTTGGTTTACAGTGCTGGGATGCTGATCAAAAACTGTGAATGAAATAACATTAGAGGAAGAGTTGGGGAAAACTGCAGATGACTGGAAGCTAACAACCTAGTTAAGCTGAGAAACTAAAATAGGAATAAAAACTAGATGTTTGAGTTTGGGCAGGAATTGAAGATGCTATTTAGAAAGGAGCCCTGGCCCAAACTTTTTCACATACTATACAAGAGATAGGGACAGAGTCTGTGGACTGGTTGTCTGGGCAACAATATCATGATGAAAGTAAAAGAAATGATGAGAAAAAGTTGGATGACCGACAGAACATAGTTTAGGCCAGAGCTTCAAGGTTGTTGACTTTAGGGGCACAAATGTTAGCTTTGAAATGTAAACCATAAGGGAGCAACATGGGTGATGTTAGGGAACATAGGAAATCCCAACTGTGCTTGCACCCATCTGGAAGTATAACAGCATTGCTATGATTCCTGCAAGACTGTTGGTTCCACATCAGGAGCTACTGGTACTAGCTTGTGAAAATTGATTTGGAGTCTTCATATTTTCTCAACAGCATTTCATTTCCCAAAAAACAAAGTGCTGATGGAAAATCCTTCTCCCTCCAATTCCCAATATTAACACGCCATTAGACCTAAGATATGCACCATACTTATTTTTACTCTGGATTACAGGTCATATTGAATAACATCCATGAAACCCCTTTCCTAGAAAGATGCCCTAAATATATACATATAACATTTTGAAAATTATCTCAGGGTGCTCATGAACACCTGAAGTCTATGGAGCCCATAGAAGTCTAAGAATCTTCTATATTTGATAGTCTTTTCTGTATTACATAACCTTATTTTTAACTAATAAGAAACGAATTTTATAAGTAGAAATTAAGCATAATACTACTAAAGTAAAATCATCTTTTAATTGTGGCTGAACATTTCATTAATCTTGGTTTGGTAAATTAGGTCAGTTGCACCCACAACTGAAGCTGAGATACTGGCTAAGCCAGTTCTTAAAGGGCTCTTAAGGTGCAGTTTAGGGAGACTTGACTCAAGACATAATTAGGTCAAACAGAACACAGAGAAACAGTCACATTTTTATCATAGGGTAATTGGACCTCTACTGAGACAATTTGTTTCTGTTCTCTTAATGGTTTCTGTTTAGTGCTGATTCTGTACTGTTCAAACAAGAAAAGAATACTCCTCAAAAAAAAAAAATTCAATCTATACATTTATTCATTAAGAACTAATTTTCAAACTCTGAACATCAAAAAGGAAGTATTTTCTACTCTCATAATTATAGTCGGTTTTGAACCAACTATATCCTTTAGTCCCCCAAATTATTTCTTGTACCATTATTAGAATAATAATAAATCTGTACAACACACAGTTTTAAAAGCCAAATGGATTGACAAGGACTATTTTTCTTCTTCTTCTTTTTCTCTTTTTTTGCAGTTTTTAGCCGGGGCTGGTTTTAACCCGCTTCCTCCAGTATATGGGGCCTACGCCCCACTCCTTTGAGCCACAGGCGCCACCCTGACAAGGACTATTTTTCAAAAAACAACCAAGACAACCAAAAAAGGCATAATATTTTCCTGCCCCAAATTCTTCCTAAATAGAATTCAGGTTTCCTAGAGGCAATAGTCCTGTTGATTTCACCTCCTTGTTCTAAGTCCTTTGATGAGGAACTTAATCTCCCTGTGTTTTACTTTCTTCACTGGTAAAACTGTCCTCTGGCTTCTGGTTGAGTTTGGGCAAGGGAATAATACCATGAGATGTAGATGGAGGGTGAAGAGTGAGGTTGGTATATTTATGCTCTGATTCTGTTGGCTGTGGTCTGACTCCTCTGGGATATGTACCCACACACGTCAGGAATCCCCACTCATCAGCCCTCTCCAAAGAGCTGCAAGTCCTCAGGTTCCAACTTACACTCTTCATGTTCAAGGGTAGTGTAACCACACAAGACCAACCTGGTTCAACTTTTACATAACAGATCTGTGAGTTATTTTTCAGTTGCTATAGATCACCAGGTTGAAGATCACATAACCTATGCATACACAGATGAACTAAGTGTGCATCTATAGGTGAAACGCGCATGCTCAGACCCAGGAAATGGGGAACTGAAGTCAGACACGGATATCAAAGGCAGAATCCAGGATCCAATCAGATCAAGCTCTGGCATCACACCACGACATGGTCCAGTCAGAGCAGACCTCCTGGGAGGGTCAAACCCTATGACAATATCCAATCATATCACTCCTCATTACCTTATGTTTATAAAACTCAACTCAGCCCCAGCTTGGGGAGATAGATTGAAGTATTTCCTCCTCTCTTCTTGCTAGTCAAATTGCAATCAAGTTTCTTTTCTGAAAGACATGTTCCATGGTATTGTGCGTTGGGCAGCCAATCCACTGATGCTTGGTAACAGTAGTGCAATATTATTAGGTGACTGTACTACTCTTGTTTCCTTGCAAGCTGCCCATTTATTTTTAAGTAATCATTCAAACAAATTATCCTTAAATATTCTAGTTTGAGCATCACCCCATTTCCTCCTATTCTCTTAGCAGATACAGACATTATCTAAAGACTTCCCTCTCTGAAAGAAAAAAATATTTAGCTCGTCTGTATAGCCTAACACACACACTTGTCTACCCTCATCTTTCAATATATTTGTACCACAGTATGACATCCAATTAGTGTTCCTTATTACGTCCACGTAAATATTGTTCACAGCTGAATCACTTTGTATTGTACAAGTAGTAATAGTATTGAAAAGGAGAACTTAAACTGCAGGAGAGTTTGAGGGCCTCAGACGTGAAAGAGATTCTCCTGTTTGTATCTGAAAGTTTGTCTGATGATGGTGCTTTGTGGAAAAACTTCAATTCCCAGAACTCCAATGCTATAATCCAGGAGATTCCTTTTAAACAAACAAACAATAAAAACCCGAGTCTGGAGCGTTTCCCTAAATCAATATTCTTTAAACCCAGAAAAAATTATAATAATACGTATTAATAATCAGATTATTAAGGAAATAATCCAAAATTTAAAAGGCCATGTATGTGCAAACACAATAGTAGATTTAGTCTGGCATACACAGACTCTTGAGTGTTAGGAGGGACAAAGAATGTCCTCAAGCTGGAAAATAGAAAAACCTGTTGACTAAGTCTTCATATTCCGCTGTCTCTTGGGATTGCCAGCTTCCCTCTTGGGAGAAGGCAAGGGAGTGAGCTTTGCCTAAGGGAAAGACCTTCCCAGGCTCTGTCTCTTAGGAGGGTGTAGGAGAACTGGGTTCTCTCTACCTCCTCTCATCCCACGCCCCTGCTCTAATCCGAGTCCTTTAAGTCTGGGAAAGGTCAAAGCCGTCGAAGATATTTCTGGTTTAGTATTCAACACTGAAAGCAAGCACGAATTACTCCAAGGTTTCTGATTTTCTAACTTTTCTTCCAGCCAGTTTCTTGTGCCATTGGCACTTGTAGATCTGAAGATATTAGGGCCACCCTCAGCTCCAAAGTCCGTTTCTGCCAATCTGTCGCAAATAGCTGTGAACAGGCGTGTAGACAGTGATTAGCAAATGGGGGGTGGGGGTGGGCAGAGAAAATTCAAATCTTTTTTTTTCGGAATGCTCCTGTGAATACCACCCTCCTCGATTGAATTTCAATCTGCTATGGGTGACTTCTTCCATTTAAGATCTAGAAGTTCTTAATGCACTTAGGAAATTCTCAGTTAACGAACTTGGTATCCATACACCAAAACATCCTTCATTACAATATCAACTCCACCACCCAAACATAGCACACTGCTCTTATCTTCAAAGGCTTTAAGAAAGAAGGTTATCAATCAAGTAGTCGTGGCCGAGTGGTTAAGGCGATGGACTTGAAATCCATTGGGGTTTCCCCGCGCAGGTTCGAATCCTGCCGACTACGGTTTTAGCCTCTACCGGTAACCGGTAAGTCTCAGTTCCTAAATAGCTATACGTTTGCCCCTCAACTACTGAAACTCCCGCATTGTAGTTGGCACGTTGGTTGTTCCTAAATAGCTATACGTTTGCCCCTCAACAACTGAAACTCCCGCATTGTAGTTGGCACGTGGGTTATAACACTCTGCAGTTCCCCTGCGCGGTGTTAACCTTTGTTGGCCGATTACTTCAGAGATGTTGAATCAACTATCTTCCTACTAGAGAGGTAGTGTCTCACAATTGATATCGGTCTCAAGTTGGGGATGGGATCTATTGTGGCTTGAACTTCACTGAATCTTGATTTGGGGAAGGCAGTTCTCTTTTCCTCAATTACAACCTGTGGCCAACTTGGATTTGCTCTTCGCATTTAAGTCAGACTCCATCCTCTTTTGTGGTAGGGGTAACTTTTACCACCCGTTACTGTGGAAATTTGTCCTGGGCTGAGTTTAGTCAGGAACTTCACACAATGTGACTTGCTTCGATTTCTTCTTTCTGCCAATTCTCACTTATTTATTGTCTAAATTTTAGGCGTCCATAGTCGGCAGGATTCGAACTTGCGAGAAAGTCCCAAAAGATTTCTAGTCCATCGTTTTATAATGAGCTTTTAAAAAATTATTTATTTTTTGCAAGTTAGAGACATGAAAGAGCACAAATCGGGATAAACATTGTCTTATGTGCGAGAAAATTGGCCTTGTAAGTTGAATGCAAACCTTCAGGTTGAAAGACGGTTTGGTTTAAAAAAAGAAAAGTTAACTTCTTGTGATGCCTGGGCAGTCAAGAGCCCTGGGACTAGAGTCCTCACTGCATGAGCATCAGTCTGAGTAGACATTTATCAATATTATTCATCTTTTCAAAGAACTAGATTTTGGATTTCAGGACTTTTCCCTACTGTTTTTTATTTTTATTGCATTTTACTCTTTTCTTTAATATTCATCCCCTTCTGCTTACTTTGATTTTAATTTGTTCTTTTTCTAGTTTCGTATAGCGAAAGTGTAGATAATTTACTCGACAACTTTTTTCTTCATAATATAGGCATCTTTTTGCTATAAGTTTCCCTCAGTGCAAAGCGTTAGCTGTACCCCAGATATTTTGCTATATTTTGTTTTCCTTTTCATTTAGTTCAAAATGATTTACATTTCCCATGTGATGTATTATTTGGTCTGTAAGTTATTTTAATTTCTATTCCATATTTCTGGCTTAATTCTATTGTGGCCAGAGAATATACTTTCTATAATTTTAAATTCCTTTAAACTTAATGAGATGTGTTTTGTAGCCCCTATTATAGTCTGTTTTGTTAAGTATTCTATGTACACTCGAAAAAAATGTATTCCTCTGTTATTGAGAAGACTAGTCTATTGATATAAGTGTTAATTAGGTCAAGTTTGTAGTAATATTCAAGTTTTCTATATGTCTATTGATTTTTGTATTCTACCAATTACTGAGAGATAAATGTTGAAATGTTCAACAATATTTACTTAATTTTTCTATTTCTCTTGGCAGTTTCTGAGGTCTTCCTACATGTATTTTAAAGCACTGGTATTAGGTACATGCATACATATGTAGAATTGTTGTGTCCTCTTGGTGTATCAAACCTCTTTAACGTTATGAAATATACCTCTTGACCTGCCTCCATGCAGTAAACTGGGGCAATTTCTCTCTTGTTTCCCTTCTCTTGGGTATCAAAATTAGTCACTGCCTATTGTCTACTGTCTGAAAAACATTATTTTATATGCTTTGTTCAGTTTTCTAGTTGTTCAAGGTGGGAAGGTAAGGCTGGTTCTCTGTTACTTTACAATGAGGAAAAACAGAAGTCCTAGTAGTAATCATTTTAAGTCCACCAACCTGACTTATACATACTGATGGGATATCATCCTTTCCTTTGAGTTGTCTTTACTGATCATCTTCCACGATCCTCTTCTTGAATATGTACTTTACTGCAACTATTTTTTTTTCTTTTTCTTGACACACATTCTTATCACTCACTGCAATTTCTAACTCCTGGGCTTAAACAATCCTCCTGCCTCACTTCCCCAGTAGCTAGTCAACATACCAGACTGATTTTTTATTTTTTGAAGAGGTGAAGTCTTGCTTTTGCTCAGACTGGTCTCAAACTCCTGCCTTCAAGTGAACCTCTGGCCTAGGCCTCTCAAAGTACTAGAATTAAAACTAAAACTAATCTTATTCCTAATCAACATAGTGAGAGTCAGCAATTGCAACCCAATGGTCTATGAAAATGAATTGTTCATTAGACATGTGGATATCCACTTTTATAAAATGTTTGTCCAAGTTTCTGAATGTTTTGGTCGAGTTGTTTAATGTGCCTAAGACAAGGTTCAGTAAGAGAAGTCAAATCACTGGTAGCCCCTGGCTCCATCTTCATCCCAGACACTATCTCCATTCCAGTAGTTCTGCTCTCCCTCTCTGTGTGTGTATGTGTGTGTATCTCTCTCTGTGTGTAACTAGTTAGGTAGTTTTCATAATGCTGAAGCTTGAAATCCACAAGGCAGTTTGTCAAGAAGGGAGAAAGGATGTGAAATTGTGAAGATTAGAACAAGCTGTAACACACAAGCATGAACTGGTACCCAACAAGGATGAACAGGAATCTGTGTCAGCTCTTGTTATCTCTGACTACAGTGATGTAGGTGTCCTGTAGAATGCAGGGCCCTTTGCTTGAAGCTAATATAGATATTTGGCTCAGCGCCTGTAGCTGAAGCGGCTAGGGCGCCAGCCACATACACCAGAGCTAGGGTGTTCGAATCCAGTCTGGCCCACCAAACAACAATGACAACTACAACCAAAAAAGCCAGGCATTGTGGTGAGCGACTGTAGATCCAGCTACTTGGGAGACTGAGGCAAAAGAATCACTTAAGCCCAAGAGTTGGAGTTTGCTGTGAGCTGTGATGCCACCACACTCTACCCAGGGCAACAACTTGAGACTCAAAAATAAATAAATAAATAAATGCAGACATTTGTTTCAGAAATTTCAAGACTGAAGGAGAAGATGGGAAGATGGGGCTATTGCAGGCACAATTGCTGCCTCAAAACAGCAAGATAAGTCAGCAGTTGAATTACATGAGCTATGGAATGGCCTCTACTTACCTTTCTCCCTACAAAGTTTCCACAAGAATATCTCTTGGGGACCATCCTGAGCAGAAACTTACAGCAGCCAAGTTGATGTCACAGGAGTGAAGATAATGTGTGGTGTCAATTTAAAATAAAAATTAAACTAAAAAAAATTAAAAAGATAAAACTTCGACATTTTCTTATGAATAATCAATAATAGCATCCAAATTGTGGGTTTCTAACAAATCTTAACATACATGTTGTGTAAGTCCTTCAATGCTGCTATCTTCTTCAATATTTTCATATTTTCTTTTTTTTTTTTTTTGTAGTTTTCTTTTTGGCCGGGGCTGGGTTTGAACCCGCCACCTCCAGCATATGGGGCTGGCGCCCTACTCCTTTGAGCCACAGGCACCACCCAATATTTTCATATTTTAAAAGCTGCTTTACATTCTAAATATATTTTTGAAATCTTAAGTCAATCTTTATAAAATACAGACTCAGAAGTTAATTGAGATTCCATGTAATTTATTGTTCAATTTGGAAATAGTTTTCATTGTGACAAAATTAAATCTTCCAAAACATAAATATGTCATTTTCTTCTGCTTCCTTCATTTAATTTCCATCAATAACATTTTGTACTTTTAATGTAGATTTCTTACACATCTTTTGCTTAGATTTATTCTTAGACTTTAAAGTTTCTGCTGCTATTGTAAGTAGAGTATTTTAATTTTAATTTCCACATGTTTTACACACACACACACACTCTCTCTCTCTCACACACACACTCCTTGAATATGGTCTGTATATAAAAGAAGAAGCAGAGACAAATGATGCTTAATTTTAGCTGAAAGTGAGAATCTACATAATATTTCCAATGTGAAGTAGAGTAACTGAAGAAATAATTCAGTGAATAAGCCTGGTGCACAATAATATCACTATTGATCTTGTACATTTTCGCCACTAACATGTAAATAACATAATGACAATAACAATTACATTAAAATGTTGATTAACACTTCTGATTTATTTTTGTATCAAAGAAAGGTGGTTTTTGATTACAAAATTGTTTAGTAGATTCACAGAAAATCTGAACACAGCATTCAATGTACTTCTCATTGTCATCTGGTACAAAATCATGACACCACAGAATGATTTGATTTTATTGTACTTCAATAAGTGTATTTTTCAATGGCTGATTTATTTCTTTTTGGTATAGACATGTCATCTGGAACACATAGGTTTGATATCCAGATAAGATTATTGGATCCTTTCATTGAGTTTTGTGGCTCTGACAAATTGTTCCTGTTTGTCTGCTGAGCTATTAAATTTTTTCTTTATTTCTTTCAAAATAATCAAATATAATGACAAAATAAGTGAGCTGCATAAATCACATGATGAATAATACAAAAGGTAAGTTGACAGTGGAGGAACTTGATAGCACCTTAATTTATCACAGTTAGCATAATGAGTATTAAAACCAATCAATATTATGTGTTTCCTGATATGAAGAATTGTGAAGGACCCTAATCACTTTTAGAAGAAACTTCAGATATATTCAAATTGAGGGGGCATTCTAAAAAAATGCCTAACCTACTTATTTTTTTGTTGTTGTTGTTTATGTTTTTAATACATTCTATAAAATGTAGCATAAGTAAGTTGAAGTTGTTTGTTCAGATGAGACTAAAGCATTTACTCCCACATGAGGAACAAAATGTCGATTTTTCTTTTGATGCCGAGATGTTGCTTATGGAGTTATAGTGGGTAACTGAGGTTCCATCCATTCTCAAGGTCACAGCATATCCCAAACCCTCAAGAAGCATGTTGTATTTTTGTTCTCCAACCACTTGAGCATTATAGATCGACTGACTTCAAAACTGTATCTTGGGCCCCACCTGGGGGAGATGCGGGTTCAGGGGAACTGTAGTGAAGCTGTGCAACGGTCAGGTGCCCCAGGAGAGTCTCATATGCTTCAGGTTTTGCAAAATCCCTTGCTCCCAGGGGTGGAGCAAGATGGCGGCTGAGTAACAGCTTCCTTGCAACTGGCCACGGTGAGACTGGGGAGAAAAGACTTTAGGCCTCTCTGGCTGGCGGGATCTGCCCAGAAACATCCCTTTGGGGATGCAGGGAGACAGCGTGAGACTTCTGGACCCCCTGTGAGCTGTTTGGGTTTCTTTTGGACTTGGCACTCGGTTGAACTGCCTTGGGAGAACTTGGGCAAGAGTGCAGAGGTCTTTGAGTGTTGTCTGGGGCCCCAGACTGGGCCACAGAGCCAGACGGAGCTATCAGTGCTTGGTTGTATCACCTACTTATTTTTAAAAGCCAATAAAATGAAAGCAAAAGATTGAGGAACTCTTCTAGATTAAAAGACAAAAGAGACATGACATGAGTACGATTTATTTTTTTCTTTATGAAATAAAGGATTTGCATGACTGACAATACATTAACAATATCTGTAGATTTTTACAATGGTTCAGTGGTTAGGAAAAGTGTTTAGGATTAAAGGGACATCTTGTCTGAAACTCACTTTCAATTGTTTAGGAAAAAACATGTTAACTTTATATGTCCATCAAAGAGAGAAACAAAGCATATATAGTAATTGTTGACATTGGATAGAGAATCTGGGTAAAGAGTTTATGAGACTTCTTTATACTATTCTTGCAACTTTTCCGTAAATCAGTTGTTATATAAAAATAAAATTTTAAAAGAGGAAAAAGAACAGGAATAGTTTGTCAGAACTACCAGATGCCATAAAAAGATTTCTCCTCCCCACATGGGAAATGAACCCCTTTATTTTAGGTGCCAATCGAGGATACACACTACTAAGCTAAAATAAAGTGCCTGGGGCGGAGGAAATCTTTTCTGTCCAACCTTGTGTAGATTCCTGGACCAGTGAGACAGTGCTGGTTTTCTAGGTAATGCAATGGTTCTAGACTCATCTGCTTGATATCTTAAGTATTAGCCTCTGCAAATGAGGCAAAGAAGAAGGTATTTCATGGGCTTTACTTTTCTAAATGAGACATATGTGACAGATTTCAAAAATATAAACATTTGTGTTTTTCATAGGCACAATTACGAGGGGTTCAACATCCGAGGTAGGGGTTTGGAGGACAGGAAATGAGACATTTCCTGCGTTTTGCTCAGAGAAAATCGCTTCTTTTTAGATATGTTAAAAAAGAAAATAAAGAAGAAAAGGAACCACATGACACGAAACTAGTGGCAACTAGTTTGATTTGAGTGAGTGCCCGAGCGAAACAAGCTTAGTTAATTAGACTGCACAGTAGTGATAGGAACCGGTGCAGGAATTGTTTTCTGATGTCAAAGGAAAAGACGCCCCCGTAGTCGGCAGGATTCGAACCTGCGCGGGGAAACCCCAATGGATTTCTAGTCCATCGCCTTAACCACTCGGCCACGACTACAGCTGTTGGGAGTATAACTTTGATATATTGATGAAATCATGTAGCAGGTGATGTGTGCAAATTTCTGCCTGCGATGAGTTAGTTTAGTGGAAATGGTGAAGTGAAATGAAAATTTTAGAAAAGGAGGTCAACCTTTCAGACATCTCTGGGAATTGAGAACACTGGAATGAGAGACAAGAGCCCTGATCACATAAACATGAGCGTTTCCAGCAAACTTCACGTCAGTCGGATAACACCATGCGAGTAGTGCCTGTCGGGTCCAGGACTCCCGCCAGGCACCAAGCCCACACGGTACTGGGAGGAAGTCAGGTCCCTCCAGGTCTGGATGTTGGGATTCCCCCGAGCCCAAGGAGGGGTTCCAGTGTAGTGGACTCGGAATTGGTTCCGCTGATTTGCGTCCCAGGTGGAAGGCCCGAAAAATGAGGTGGAAAACTGTGTCCCTCGCTCTAGTATTGGTAAGCCTCCAGGCTTATGCTACGCTTTGGTTTCTGGCCGATGTAGAGGCTCCCTCTCTTAAATTTAACCAATTCAACCCAAATTTTTCTCTCTCTTACATTTCGACATTAATCTCTTAATCAAGGTGTTTTCCCAGGACCTTAAACTGATTGTGTGTACTCTGCTTTGAGGGTCTTAATCTAATTGTTACAAGAAGGCGGAGGGGGAGGGAAGGGAGAGAAAGGGGAGGTAGAGAAAAGAAGACACGGATGACAGAGAGATGGATTGTGACGTCTAAACCGAGAAGAGGAAAGGGAGGACCGGGATAAGAGAAGAGTGAAGTCAGGATAAGGGAGAGGAAGAGAGATTGCTTTTCTATGGTGCTAAAATCAATTCTAAGAAACCCTATGGTTTAGTGGAAGGGAGTCTGTTCTGAGAGACGTACTAAGCTGAGTTTGGGTAAGGCAGCCAGACCCCACATTTAATTGGACAGTATATTATTTGAACTGTCTTTCCTATCAAAAATTTTAATCACATATACTTCAAAACCGTGTCAAGTTATGACATGACTAAATGCAAATTTAAAGTACAATGTAAGTTATGATATAGATGTTGCCGTAATTTTATATCACATCCTTTTTACTTGGTCTGCACATTTTTAACAAGCATATAGCATTTAGTTAAATTCTTTTTGTCAAAGAAGTATAGAAATGAACTTTTGAAATTGAAACGTTTTATTTGAGAGAAAATAATTGCAATTTGGGACATACAGACAGACCAGGTGGTCTTCAGTACATCTCATGTACAAACAGAAGGTTAGAGGTTTAATAAAAAGGAAAAATGTTACATATTTATCTTTGAGAAATTTCATTGGTATTAGTAAGATTTTGAGGAGCTGACAAGTTCTGATCAGTAAGTGACAGAATGAGCAAAACTAGTCTTAGAGTTGCAGCAGATTGTTTAATTGGCCAGTAGATACCACTGGTTGATTCACCTGCCAGGCTTGCAGAAAACTGTATTTTTGGAGCAATATTTTGTGCCCTGCGTGCTTTTCCCTCTGGCTTCTCAACTTTGTTTTAGTTGACAAGAGTGACCCAATTCTTTGAAACTCTAGTTTAAAGTAAGTTAAATAATTAAGAAATGCCAGAACATTATCATGTTTTTAAAAATCCCAGCAAAAAAGGAAAATTGCTGTGATTAATATTAATAAAAATTGAATTTATTGAATTAATCCTTTATTTTTGTAGTACCTAGAATAAAATGGGCAGAGATTCTTGACAGCTTCAACCTTGTTTATTTTCCTCTGCAGTTATATGGATGGACTAAAACAAAGCATTGCAAAATACATGCAGGTAATTATTCTAGTCATTGTAGGTCCAAACTGAAAACAGTCCAAAGCCCATCAACAACAGAAAGGATAAATAGTTGTTTTTCATACAAAAAATAGTACAGCAACAAGATTAAAGAATTTTCAATTACACATAAATTGGAGTAATCTCAGAAACACAACACTGACATGATGCCAGACACAAAGGCATATGTGATTTTGTTTACAGATATGAGAAGAGCTGCTGGGGATCGGGGAACGGTTCCGTGTCTCAGTCTGGGTGCCAGATACAAAGTGTTCACTTTGTGAAAATGTCTTAAACTGCATAATTATGACTTATGTATTTCTTGTATCAATGTTATATCAATACATCAATTAAAAAATTTACTTGAAAGACCTTTCAAGCTATTTTAAGCAAAAGGGATTAATAAAGAAACAGGAGTTTACAAAATTTTTAGAAGAGAAGTATGAAGGGAGATGTCAGTTCTAATTCCAGCCTGCAGGAATTATTCCCAAACAACCCCCAAAGAAACCGTCTTTAAAGTGCCTGTTACTGTTTCTATGATCAAGAAATTAGGAAATCAAGATGCTTCCAATGGAACTGTTAACTTCAGGGAACTGTAGTTCAGCTATCAGGAAGCTTCTGCAATAGTGAACTTCTTTCTGGGCAGTAACTCTCAACATTTAGCAGGAAATATGATTTATCATGACAGAAAGCAAGTCAGTCAGTGATTTGTGCTCAGGTCTTAAGTTATAAAGGTGACTGAGTGAAGACGCAGAGAGGTCAATGCCATTGAAAGAAAATTTTAATGTTACTTATTGTTCCCTAGAATGGAAAAGTACAGCCCACCAGTCAAGGCCACATGGGGAAGTACCAGAGTCAGTGAGGAGATAGACATGAGTGGGAGGCATAATCTTCAGTTTTTGCTGGGGTTGCCACAGGAAAGGTAAGGCAGGTCAGGGTGATGGCAGCTATTGTTACCCTAAAAATCATTACATACAGGGCGTGTCTGGACAGGTGCCTTGGTAAGACTGAATGAGCCTATGTGCTGTCATCTGGAGATTGTTTATTCATTGCCAAGGCCTGCTGTCATAGATAAATTGGGAGACTGGACACCATGGTACCAGCCAAGGACTCAGGGCACTCTATGCCACCCAGTGAAGTGTTGACTAACTACAAATTTAGTCCGGAGTAAAAATGCTTTGAATATACATCCACTTTAAAATAGGAAGATATTGTGTAACCTATGAGGAGGAATCATTTAATGTCATTACTGTGATTAATAAAATTGCTGATGCTTTCCCTTAGTGTGAGAGCATAAAAGTAACAAAAAGAAACAGGAGAAGAGAGCAATTCTTTGGGAAGACATCCCCGCTGCCCTCCAGCTTGCTGGCTTTTCTGTAAATAAAGTGAAACTGTTGATCTCTCATCTGCTTCTCCATAGATTGGCTTGGGTGCCAGGCAAATGGACTCCTTGGTCGGGCAACAAGAGTAAACAGTTTCCGATTGGCTAGTTTCAAAAATTCTGGCAGGCTTTGGGATAGAGGGGCTGTCCTAGTTAAGTGTTATTTGGCCCTTGGTTGATTTAAGGTAGGGGAAATATTGGTTGGTTTGTGAATTCTGGAGATGTATACAATGTTGGCTATAGTCAGGCCCCATGATTAATGGATGATCAATAGATGCCAAATAGATAAATTCAGACTCTAAAGAAAACAAAGAGCAATCAGAAAGTGATAGGGCCAAGGGCAGGGACTCCACAAATAGAATCTAGAGCAAGAACACAGAAACAAGTGCATTAGTCCTGATCAGAAAAGAATGAGTACACCAAGCCCTGAAGCTTTATATTCCCACTCCCCCCTCCCTTAACCCACATGCTGACTTCCTTTTCCAACTCAGCCCATTTGTGCTGGGGTAAATAAAGACTACATTGCCCAGAATCTGGACTCCCTTTCCATTTGTTCATGTCTTGGAATAACCTCTTATTTTTGAAATAACCTCTCAGAAAGCAATTTACATTTCAAAACAAGTTGCTAATGGTGACTGCCCCGGCCTGGGAACCATACTTTGAGAGCCACATGTTCCAGAGTACACTGTGCTTCTCAGATGTCAATTAGCAAACAACTAATGTTCCTCACTCTTGCATTCCTCTGCAGAAAATCCCAATGAGTCCATGACAATGTTTGTGAACAAAAAATAACAGAACTATAAGGTGCCTTATTTCCATATTTGAAAACTTCAAGGCAAAGCTTAAAACCAGAACCCTAACTGCAAGAGTTAGGGAAATATAGTTTTATTTCTAGCATCTGTAGTCCACTAAGGCTCACTTGAAGAAGATGGAAATGGTTAAAGCCAATATACTATACTCTGAATGGACATAGAAGTTGAAATATTCTGCCAAAATAGCGGGTTTTCTAAGAGGATTATAAAGAACATATCAGTATCACTGAGAGGAAGCTGATCGTTCCTGTCCTTGAAAGAGTATCCCACTGTAAGTGGCTAGCATATCAGCCATTTCCCCAGGAGACTCTACCCAGACTCCACCATGTGATTTATGGCCTATAGTCTTTTTCTTATTGATTTTAAGGAGTTCTTTGCCACATGTATGTATTATGTATTACAAGTATCTTTTCCCACTCTGTACCTTGTTTTTCACATTGTTATCTTTGGATGTGCTAAGGTCAATTTATCAATCTTTTATGGTTATTGCTTTTTGTGCTTATTATTCAGAAAGTATTTGCCAAACAAAAGTTCACGAAGATAGTCTCCTGTTTTCCTTCACAACTTTTATTGTTTTATCTTGCACTTTTTGTTCTTTAATCCATCTTAAATAAGTTGTTTTTTTTCTTTTTTTGAGACAGTCTCACTATATTGCCCTCGGTAGAGTGCTGTGGAGTCACAGCTCACAAGAACCTCCGACTCTTGGGCTTTAAGCGATTCTCTTGCCTCAGCCTCCCAAATAGTTGGGACTACAGGTGCCGGCCACAACACCCAGCTTTTGGTTGCCTTTGTTATTGTTGTTTTGCTGGCCTGGGTGAGTTTGAACTCACCACTCTGAGGGTATGTGGCTGGTGCTGTAACTACTGTGCTACAAGTGCTGAGCCAATCTTGAATAAGTTTAGGGAACAATTTAAGGCAAACTTTGATGTCCACTTTGTTTTCCCTTGTATATCCAGCTGATTCAGCACCATCTTTTCAAAATCTATCATTTTCCCCATTGAGTTACAGGGACACTGTCATATATATGTCGTTTATGTGCAGACATCTATGCTGTTTCATTGTCTTTTTGTTTATCTTTATGCCAGTAACACCTTTCTTAATCAGTACATCTTTAAAATAAGTTTTGCTATGTGGTAGTAAAAGTTCTTCAGATTTCTTCTTCTGCAAGATGTCCTTAGTTATTCTATGTCGTCTCCACTTGCACATACATTTTATTTTATTTTTTTTATTAAATCATAAACACATAGATTATGTATACATTAATGCATTTATGGGGGAAATGCACATACATTTTAGAAACAAAGTGTATATTCTACCAATAGTACTGTTTGAATATTTTATTCAATTACATTTAATCTGAGACTTTCAATCAATTAATATGTTATACATATATTTCTCCATTTATTTAGATATTTAAAAAATTCTCTGCAAAGTGATTTGGAGAGCTATTAATGTATCACTCTTACACATTTTTATATATTTATTATTGTTAGATTGTTGATAGTTTTCTTGCTATTTGAAATGACATTTTAAAAACTTATTGTCTGTTTTTTGTGAGTATTTATGAATATAACATGTTCATATATACTCATTGAGTTTTGTGTCTAGCAAACTTGTTTTCACTTATTGGTTCTAATAATTTGTAGATTTTGGAGATTTTGCAAACACATAATCACGTTATCTCCAAGTGATAGCAGCCCTACTTCTTTATTTCCAATATTAATATCATGGTTGTTGAATTCTTTCAAATTCTATTAAAATGCTTATTTACTTTTTGCATTCTATTAATGTGGCAAATTACATTTTTTAAATGCTAAACCCTTTTTCACTCCTAGGATAAGTCCCATTTGGTTATAATATTTTAACTTTAAAAAAAGATTTCATGGGCGGCGCCTGTGGCTCATCGAGTAGGGCGCTGGCCCCACATACCGAAGGTGGCGGGTTCCAACCCGGCCTCGGCTGAACCGCAAAAAGGAAAAAAAGACAAGCATTGTGGCAGGCACCTGTATTCCCAGCTACTCGGGAGGCTGAGGCAAGAGAATCGCCTAAGCCCAGGCGATGGAGGTTGCTGTGAGCTGTGTGACGCCACGGCACTCCACCAAGGGCGATAAAGTGAAACAAGCAAAAAAAAGATTTGATTTGCTGATTTTTTTGGTTAAATGTTTTATAAGAAATAATAGCCATAATAATCTGTTCTTATAGTCTCTTTATATTCTCAGGAAGGATTTCTGAAATATTGATATTATTTATCTTTTATTTGTATAGAAGAATTCATAAGTGACTCTATGTAGGCCTGGAGGTATATGTAAGTGGTTCATTAAATTATGGATTTAATTTTTGTAATAGGTATAGGACAATTCAGATTTCTTACTGCTTTTTATGTCAGTTGTAATATATTTTGTTTTTGAAGAAATGTGTCCATTTTCTCAAATGTTTCAC
>CAUYRH010019956.1:0-5000 GCA_963574655.1 Perodicticus potto | reverse complement strand
TCCCCTATAAGCTCATAAGAGAACTATAAGAATTCAGTAGTTTTTTGGAAGACTACTTTGAGGGGACAGACTTGAAGCAGTTTTGACAGGGTAGTCAGATGTTTATATAAATATAAATTATGCTATAAAAATTGTCCAGAATTCATCCATAACTCATGCACATTGTGTACATTTTTATCAAGCACGCAAGTATGTATGTATGTATGTATGGCGACTTATGGGACATCCTGTATAGTGCATTCTTTTTAGCTGGAAGTTCAAAAGCAGGTGACTTAATCTATGGTGTTAGAAGACAAGATAGTGATTATCCTTGGGAGGTAGAGACTAGGAAGTCCTTAAGAGGATTCTGATAATGGTATTATATCTCAAATTGAATGCTGGGTATGTGGGGCTGTTTGCTTTGTGTAAAACTATTGAACACTTTCATATGCTTTTGTGTATTTGTTAAATTTCTGTAAATATTTTTCTTTTAAACATTCTTCACCAGGAGGATATATTTTTCCTGCCACTAAAATGATGCAGATTAATACTTATGACACACCAAGATATTCATTATGTATGTTTTGAGTAAAAATATCTGGTTGCTACCAAAATCCTACCTATTGTGCCAAATGACACATTAATAAGGAAGATTGTATATAAATTATTAATTTTTGCATTTTCTGTGAATTTGAATTTTTTTCTGTTCTGTATTTGACACCCCAAGTTAATCAAATGAATTAATTCAAGTAAAATGTTTAAAATAGAGCTTGGTAACAAAAATTCAATAAACTTTTACTTTCATTCACTAGATTATCCTTTTTGCAGATACTGTTTCTTGGCATGTAGCAGGTGTTCATTAAATATTTGCCTATATACTCAGGGAGCATCTATATACTACTTCTTATGGTTGTTTGGTTGTTAATCTTTTTATGTGTAGACTCAATTGATAAGAATATAAAGAGAAATCACTGAAGATAGAAATTCTGTATAACTTCCTGTTATCATCAATATGTATTGAAAACCTCATTTGCATAAAGTATGGTTGAAAAGTTTCCAAATCATCTAGTGCTGGTTCTTTTTTGCTTAAGAGTTATTTCCTTATGCATTTTACTGTAAATGCAAGCTGCAATGAGAAAGCAGTCTGCACATTCTGTACTTTTCTTGGAAATATCAGCTAAATAGTCAAGTTCATCACTCAAGTTCTGTTTTTCATTCAGTCATAAAATATAATTTAGCAAAGTTTCTGCCACTTTATAACAAGAATCACCACTCCTTCAGTTTCTAGTCCAATTTTTTCCATTTCTTTTTCAGACCTTAAGAGGGGCACCTTTAATATTCACACCATTCTAACTAATAGATTTTATTTTTTGAACAATCTTAAGTTTACAGAAAAATTCAGTGGAAAGCAGAGAGTTCCACTATACTCCCTTTCTCTTCCTCCACACCCCCCCCAGTTTTCCATATTATTAAAACCTTTCATTAATGTGATACTTTTGCTATAATTGATGTGCCAATATTCATAAATTACTACTAACTAAAGACTACAGTTTACATTAGGGTTTAGTGTTATAAGTTTTGGCAATTATAAATAAAGTTATTAGAAACATTCTTATGCTTGTATGAATAAGATTTTGTATGAACATAAGTTTTCAACTCCTTTGTGGAAATACCAATGAGCAAAGCTCCTAGGTCTTATGGTAAGAGCATGTTTAGTTTTGTAAGAAGTTACTAAGCTGTCCTTCAAAGTGGCTGTACCATTTTGCATTTTCACCAGCAATGAAATAAGAGTTCTCTTGCTATACATCCTTCCCAGCACTTGTGAAGTTGCTGGGGTTCCGATTTGCTAGGTATGTGATGGTACACCACTGTTGCTTTAATTTGCATTTCTTTAATGATATATAATGTAGAACATCTTTTCATATAGTTGTTTTCCATCTATATATCTTATTTAGGTGTCTGTTAAGAGTTTTTGCCTATTATTTAATTGCTTTGCTTGTTTTCTTATTATTCTGTTTTAAGTATTCTTTTCATATTTTGGATATCAGTTTTTTACTGGATGTGTTTGCAAATATTTTCTACCAGTGTATGGTTTGTCTTTTCATTCTCTTAAACATTTTTTTTTTTTTTTACTGATGGTCTATTCAGGACAATATATGCATTCTCCAAGATGAGGAACCTTTCTCTACCATATTCCTCACTACTATTACATTTCTATCAACCATCTTTTCAAGGCAATCTAGGCTTCTAAAATTTATGTGTCTGAAAATTCTTCAGCTTCTACTAATTAACAAATTCCAAAATCACTTCCACATTTTCAAGTATCTGGAATAGTAGGACACCACTCCTCAAATACCAAAATATGTGTTAACCTCCTAGGCCTGCCATAACAAATTACCACAAAGAGTTGTATTGGCCAGATAAAGGAATTTAAAGTGGTATTATCTAAAACTTTTTCAATTCTAAAATGTATTTGTATATGGAAGATAACTTGGCTGATATAAAATTCTTGAGTTACAGATATTGCTCCTGAAATTCTGCATTTATTATTCCACAGCTTTTTAGCTTCTAGTGTAGCTAGTGAAAGGAAGATAGACATATTGAACTTTTGATCCTTTACATTTTTTTCTTGGTTGTTTATAGGAATTTTTTTTCACCCTTGTCTTAATATTTTTTTTTGCTGACAGATGCCTAGGTCTCTCTCCCACTATCTCTGTCATTCTCTTCTGGAACATTATCAAGTATTTTAATATATACATGTATTCTTTCTAAAACGCAGGAGATTTTCGTATCTCTTCACTAATGAACTTAGTGTTAAGAGATTAGGAAGGAGTACTTGGGACCATATCACTAAAATTCAAGTCCCAGTTTCTCCATTTACTAGTTATGTGACCTTGGGAAAGCTTACTCAACCTACCCATGCTTCAGTTTCCTTTGTTATAAAGTAGCAATAATAACAAAGAAGTGATTTCATTAGAATTAGATAAATTGGCCAGGTATGTTGGCTCACACCTGTAATCTTAGCACTGTGCAGTGTAGGTGGGAAGATCTCTTGAGGTCAGGACTTTGAGACCAGCCTGAGCAAGAGTGCACATCTCTACCAAAAATAGAAAAATTAGCTGGGCATAGTAGTAGATGCCCAGGAGTTTGAGGTTGCAGTGAATGAAGATACCAGAGCACTTTACCTGGAGCAGGAGAGTCTGTCTCAAAAAACAATTTTTTTTAGTAAGTTAATAGATGTAAAGCACTTAGACTGATGCCTGGCACATAGGAAATGTTAAATGATACATGGGTTTCTCTGGTCTCTCCTTTATGATAGCTAATAAACCACATGTTGGCTTTTCTATCCTCTGTTCTTCATAGCTATCATTTTCTCTTAGTTTCAATTATTTTTTTCTTTGGAATCATGGAGAAGCTTTAAAAGAATATTCTGTACATAACTGATTCACTGTCCAAGAGCATCAATTTAGTTTTTCCCCGGTATGACTTTATATTGCTGCATTTTAAATATGTTTGCTATGTTTTTATCCCTTTGTATCTGTCCCTGTGTCTTTTTATTACAATCCTGTTCTCTGAGTTTTCCCGTTTCATTTGTGTCATGTTTTCCTGTACTCAGCTGAGAATAGGACATTGTTTCCTGAAATTCTTTTCAAATTCCTACAGATCTTTTCTAAACTCTGTTCTCAGAGTATTCTAAATATTATTCCCTTTACCATGAATATAACTTTGTTTTTCATATGCTCAGTATTAGGATTTCCAGGTTAAGTGTTTTGTCAGCTAACAGGCTGAGAGACATGACCTTGGCTCCTCTATCCAAATTAAATGCTAGGGATGCACTGAGGCACAGTAAAGTACGAGGGTCAAAGCTTTAAAGATACAAAACCCTACCAAACTGTTGAATTCTTCCCTGCCAAAGACATAGTGCCAGACCGGTTTGGGGCTCCACTTGCACCTATGTGCTGGCTGCCATAGACATGTAAAAAGAAAAACTAAGGGGTAAAACTTAGTAACACTAACCTTCAGGTTTCTTACAGCATTTCTTAAAATGGTTGCTACCCAATTGAGAGTCATGTTAGCGATTTCAATGGATAACTGCCAGTATTTTTTTTTTAATTTTTATTTATTTTTTCTTTCAATACATGTGTTTTATTATTCTTCATTACATTATTTCCCCCCCACCCCACCCCTCAGTGGTAAGACAGAATTGATTTACAGAAAAGAATACAGAAAACACTAAAGCTCCTAGGAGAGGAAGAGAATTCAAGTGGGGAGAGAGAAGCTCTCTCTCTTTTTCTCCCGGTCTTTCCCCGTCTCCTCCTTTAGGTCTTTAGTCTCAGGGTATACATAGGTGTATGGGTTCCTTGGCTAGGAAACGAATGAATACAGTCCCTTCCACCGGGGGCAAGGTGAATGAGTGTATCAATGAATGGATACAGTCCATTCATGGAATTGAGGCCTAGGAAATTCACAAGAAGTTGACCTAGGCATAGGATATGGGGGTTCCACATTTAGTCCTAAGTGTAAAGTGAAGGAGACACCAAGGCACAGGTGTCTCCTCGGCAGTTGTCCAGCCTTTTTGGCTATTGGAGTCTCTGGTGGGCATTGGAGGTCCCCCTCCTTGCCTGTCATCCAGCCCGCTGGCTCTTCAGCTGGCTGCCGCAGCACCAACACCACCAAGGAGGAGGCAGCAGGTCCGCCAGCTCTGCTGAGCTGGCCAGGGCGCCAGATGTCCTGCATCATTTCTCCCTCTCTGAGTAGAAACCCTAACTGCTGTTAGGGAAAAGGGGCGAAGACTCAATCTAACTGCTTCCTGCTGAATCGGGTGATGATAGAAGGGGGCAGTTAGGGTTTCTCCGGAGAGAGAGTGATACAGGGGTTCATGGACTGGGACCATCTTTATTGTGTGTGGCTTGATGACCTTTCTGGAAAACATAAATCTGATTAGTGTAATCAGTAATAGGCAAAGGTAGAACAGCGTCAGGTCAGAAGCACTTATTCAGTGATGCTAAAAGAAAACCATA
>CAUYRH010019955.1:0-17572 GCA_963574655.1 Perodicticus potto | reverse complement strand
CTCTCTGGAGTTTTTTCTCGGTGGGGCACTTGTTCCGGCAGGCGGGGGTTGGGGCACTGCTCAGGGACCACCTCCCTCAGTCTCAGTGGGGGTTAGGCTTCTGGTTCGTCAGGTAAGGGGGGAAGGGTGCACAGTAAGTTCAGAATGGTGGGGAAAACTTTAGTTCAGTTTTTCTGCCCAGCAATAGAGTTTTCAGAGTCACACTGGGGTCCTCAGGGGAAGCAAACTCCACTTCCCACAGCACTCTTCCGTGGGGTGAGACAAGAGGTCCACAGTTCACTGCTTGTCTGTAGAAAACCCACAGGAGCAAAAGAGGAGAAAAAAAAGAAAGGAAACAGAAAAGCAAGAAACTCAGAGCTTTCTTGGGGGAGTGGTTGGACACTCTTCCTTTCAGATGAATTTTGCACCTGAAGCGTGCTTTCTTGGGGGTCGCAGCCTGTCTCAGCAGAGGTGACCTGCAGAAATCACTTCTCTCTCTCGGCTGGGCTCCCAGTATTCAGCTTAATTGCACAGTTTCTGGAGGTTATCTTCCCTTTTGGACAGGAGCCTTTTTCAGAAGCTGCTTCCAGTCAGCCATCTTACTCCGCCCCCCATATACAATATTTTTAAAATATTATAAATGGGCACGTTTGTGAGAATATTACATTGATAAAGATATGTAGCTTAATGAAATTTTATTTATCTGTTTGTTATTACCATTTGCATTAATTAGAACTGTACAGGAAAACACTATCTATAGAGAAAATTACATATGAATTATAACACACTAATAAACACTAGAGCTTTCTAGAAGAGAATGATTAGAATTCTTCACTGCTATCTCTATTGTAATTTACAACCACAAAGTACTAAATGATTATAGTCGTTTTCCACCTAAGGTCCCAGGCCAAATAGGAACATATAACTTTCTAGATCCATCATGAATGTGGACATGTCTGAAGTTAGTTTTCACAATGATACAGGACCGGTGGTGCCCCAACCAGCTCAGCAGAGCTGAGGGGAGGACCTGCCACCTGTGCTCTGGTGTTGGTGCAGCAGTAGCTTGCAGTGGTACCAGTGGGCTGGTGGGGGTGGGGGGCACTGTAGGCTCCAGGAGCCAGAGGGGCCAGACAACTGCTGGGGAGATACCAACACCTTAGTGTCTGACCCTCCCCTTGTGCTTGCAGCTGAACAAAGAACCCTGATTTTCCAGTCCTGGTCAATTTCATGTAGTTTTCCTAGTCCTGGGAACCAAAGGGATTGTATCTATTCCTTACTGTGTCCTGAACAAATGTAACTACAGAGGACCCATGGACACTAAATGTAACTACAGAGGACCCATGCAACCATATATATCCCTGGACAAAGAGCCCAGAGAGAGAGCTTTTTTCCACCAACTTGCATTGTTTCTCTTTGCCAGGAGCTTTGGTGTTTTAGTCTCTGTGTTCTTTTCTGTAAAAATAAATCCTGTCTTACCACTCATCTGTGGTCCGTGGATTTATACTTAGAATCACCAAGACCAAGAACCTACTGAAGATGAAATTCTGGTATCAACAGGAAATACACTATCAGTTTTTTCACCAGTTTTGCAGACAGCGTTCATATAACACTGGTAAATGAAAGGGTAAGACCGAATATCCAATATTGTTGCATTCATGGTGATCACTCTTTTCTCTGATTTTAAAATGGTCATTTGAGAACCAGACAATAGTTTACTATATTAGGAACCACTGTAGTCACATCTGTCTTTTAGAAGTTTATTTCTAAATGAATTATAATTGTCCCATCATCCCCTTCAACTCCCAAATTCCTGGAAATTCTAACTTTAGAGGGTCTGTGTGAACTTTCCTTTTCATAGTTTGTACAGCAAATTATCAGAGAATTTGTAGGAAACACTGACTAAGGAGGTGCTTCTGAGTCCTGCATTCAAACAGGAGAAAAAAAAAAAAGAAAAGTAAATCTTGAATTTAGGGGATTGACTCAATGTTAATATGTACATAAGTAAGATTAGCTGCCTGGGCCAAGTACTGCTTTTTAAACTGTGAGCATTTCCATCATTATTTTCAGCAAATTATTGCGTAAACTATATTACATCTTTAGCTTTCTATAATGACAGTACTCCTTTTCTACACATCTGAGTTTTATAGCATTTCCTTTCTACAAATCCTTTGTAAATTTAATGTGATACTGGAGATATAAGTTAAGAAAAGAATGTTTCTTAGATTTCTAAAACAAAGACTCAACTCCTCTATAATCAAAGGTAATAAGCAAACAAAGTGAGAAGATGAGGAGAGATAGCAACCTGGGTAAATTTGAGGGCTCACAGATGGCTCTTATTTTACATGAAATGTTCACATTACTGAACTCTTTATTATTAGATCCTCTTTTCAAAGTGAGTTTGAAGACCAAATGGAAACAGAAGACAACTAAAGTTTATCTCTAGAAACCTATATGGCAAAATGTGACCCGAGCCTTGAAAAACTATGGGAAGGGGAAGTTTATTTCTTTAATATTGAATACATTTTTTATTCTCAGTTGGGTACTGGATATGAAGTAGAAAAAATGTATAAAGGATCCCTACAGCAAACCAAAAAGGAAAAAAAACAAAACAAAATGTATGGTTTTTGACTTATAGAAGTAGTTTATGCAAATTCAAGTTCCTTTATATACTCCCAAATAAGGAAATAACAGGCGGTTTTATAGCAATTACTGAATTCCAATATTTGTAGAGAACTGACCACCATGAATACATAATCATTCTGTTTGTCCACTCTAATGAATAGAAAGACTATGTGTTCACTTACCATGACACAACACAAAAAACTTGTTTTCTTCCTTGTCATACAGAAACGAACTGAAATACTTGGTGAGGAGATATGTGGGGAGAATTTCTATTTACAGAAATTACATCTGTATAACATTAATATACAGAATTTCGATAGAAATGTGCAAAAATGTGTTATTTACTTCAGTGGTAAGAAAAATAGAGCTGACATAAAATAGAAGTATTTCATACTGTACTTTGATGAAAGTGGACATGTTTATTATTCTCACAAGCTTTCCTCTGAGAATGCAGGTATTTATGACAATGTTTACTTATGCCTTCACAAGAGTAATTACATGTTTGGTGTCATGTTTTATTCTTGATGAAGTAATGGGGGACATTATGAGCACTACCTTTGGTTGTAGTTAGAAAATTTTAGCAAAACCTATATAAAAATTATTTTATTTGGATGAATGAGAGAAAAAGTAATAGGAATTGCCTTTTTTATATATTAATTCAAATGTTAAATTTTCAGAGGGTCACACAATATTTCACACAAGATTTAAAAAAACTTTACTTTGTCACTTAGTTTTTGAGCTCTTAATTTTTGTGTACTATCCTTCAAAAGTTAAAATTGTTATTGAATAAAACTCAATGTATTTAAATTAAAAAGTTATTCAAAGTTAAAATCGAGTATTTGTCAAAGCAAAAAATACAGCACTAATTATAAGAATCTTTTTTGGGGGGCGGTGCCTGTGGCTCAAAGGAGTAGGGTGCCGGCCCCATATGCCAGAGGTGGTGGGTTCAAACCTAGCCCCGGCCAAAAACAAAACAAAAAAAAAAGAATCTTTTTTTTTTGAATGTTCTAGTTATTTATATCACATAGAGAATTAGTAAATGGAGATATTAGAAGAGCTGAGTAAAGCATTTCACATTTTTTATTTTAGAACGTCAGCAACTAACTACTAACATACACATTGCAGTGTGCCTGGCACTGGTAGTATAATTTTACACATATTAATTTACTTAATTCTGTAATGAAAGCTTTTGGAGTACTCCCATGTTAAAGATGAGCAATGAGTGACACAGATAGGTCCAAAAATTAACTCCACACAACTTTACAAAAATTCAGTGCTCAGCAATCTGGTCTAGAGTCTGCGCATTTCACCATGATCTACAGCAGTTCTCACATTTTCCCACACCATAGTTTCACATGATCAAGCATTAAGCAGGGGACAGAAATGGAACTGTAAGTGGTCCATAAGACAAAGTGGTTCTGAAAGGGAAAGGAAGATTTTATTTATTTATTTATTTTTAATTTTTTTATCAAATCATAAACACATAGATCATGTATACATTAATGGATTTATGGGGTACAATGTGCTGATTTCATACAGAATTAGGAGCATTTACATCACACTGGTTATTTTAAACAACCTCCAAATCTTCAACTTCCAAAACAGAATTCCTTGATGTGGTCTCTCTCTTGAATCCTACTATAATATTTGGTATGAATTAAAATATAAAGTACTATTATTAGCTTCATGCTATACATACATAATCTGAAGTTTTAAAAGGTCAGTAAATACATGCAAGTTTACAAAGAGTAAATGTTAGAGCCCAGGGTTAAAATGGTAATGTAACTGGTGGGTGCTCCTAACCACTATGCTTTACACCTATTTGCAAGTCATTTCATGTCTCTAATGCTTGTTTCCTTATCAAGATAAGGGAAAGGCTGATTTAGATTATCTCATTATTTCAGTCTGACAATTCAGTGGTGACAAATATTATGAATTCAATGACCACATAGAGCAGTTATTTCATGGAGATTTTACAAAGGCCTGCCTTTGCTTAAAAGGTAAAAGTGTGGGGCAGTGCCCGTAGCTCAATGGGTAGGGCACCGGCCACATACACTGAGACTGGCAGGTTCAAACTCGGCCCAGGCCAGCTAAAGCAACAATGACAACTGCAACAACAACAAAAATGTAAAAGTGTGAACTTGGATTTACTAGTAAAATTCCTTTTTGCCAGAATACTAACTTGAAATGTACACCCTAATAAGGATAGTACACAAAAATTAAGAGCTCAAAAAACTAAGTCACCAAATTAAGTGTTTTTTGAATCTTGTGTCCATTTTGTCAAATATGAAATATTGACCCTCTGAAAATTTAATTTACTTAAACATATTTAAAACATCATCAATGGTTTATTCTATTAGAGATAGTAGTGACCTACAAGACTAGAATTCAACTAAGGTTTTGCTATTTATTTGTTGATTTTGAATCTTAAGGAGTTTTGGCAAATTAATTAATTTTGTGTTAAGTGATCTTTTTCTCTCTGCCTCTCCCTCATGTTAGGTATTTTACAATCCATTACAAGATTTTGAAAGGGAAAAAAAGACTGAGAATAGAAGCTGGTATTTCTGAAGTGGTATGGAAGGTCAAGAATGCATACTTATTTTTTGTTCTCCCCAGTGAAATGTGAATTCCTTAGAGAAAAAATTGCATTAACCACCTAAAAGCAAGACCTATAATGTCTCTGAAGCATATAATTTGCCCTGTAAATGCAAGCACACAAATATTCACCATCCCTTGTGATGAAGGAGAACAAGTGTATTGGGAAATTTTGTTTTACTTTAACAGAAAAATAGAATATTGCTTATATATTAAAATAATTTATTACATAAATAAAAGTCTTCAAATAAGATTCATAATTCATGTGTTCCTAGTATTCACTATTGAAGAAAATGTCTCAAATATATATTAAATGGTGCATTAAATGGTGCCACAAATTTCAGTTATTTGTAATACAAATAGTAAAGTTGGTGAATGGAGATTTTAGAAAGGTCAAATAAAACAATTCACATACTGCCCTTTAAATAATTTGATAGTTATGCATTTTATTTATTCTATGAATTTCTCTACATAAACATGTATGTAAATAACCTCAAGCTTTCTTATTAATATTTTACTCTGTTTCTTTTCATTTAAAAGCTGTAAAACTGCATAATCCATCCCATTCCTAGGGTATAAATCATAATTGCTGGATCAAATACTATTGAGTTGCCTAAAGTAAAGACATTCATGCTCTGTGCTATATATCCAATATGAATACATACAACATTGCAGATGATAATGAAATCAATGTTACCTTCAGTAATGTTTTGTAATATGTGATTATCATCTTGGTGATACTTGTAAGTCAACACTTTTTTTTAACCCATGGATAATAAATTGTTCCTGAGAAGAAAACAAACAACAACAACAACAACAAAACACGGAAGGTATGAGGCACTTTGAAGAATTTAACAAAAGGAAGGGAAAAAAAGTTTGCCTTAGCAATAGTAGGAAAACTTATTGAGGATTTATTATATACAAGGGCTTGTGTTAAGATATTTATGGGTATAACAGCATTTAATCCTGACAACAACCCAGTCAGTTATTTATACTTATTTAGAAAAATGATCATGAAAAATAAAACTGAAGACAATTAGGCAACTTGTCTAAGCTAATGTCTTTGAATAAAAGAGTTATAATCCTAATCCAAAACTGATTTTAAACTCTATGTTCTTAATATGCTTTAGTTTAGTTAATAACCATGCATGAAAATCAAATAAGCATTTCAGTTGCCTACTAAGTGTTCAGAACCATGCTGGGAGCTCAAGTGAGTGAAAAAAATAATAGGTCCTTGTGATTACACTTTGATCAAAATATAGTTATTTAAAAATTGTTTAATGATATGATAACATACAATTAAGTTTGAAACTGAGGGTTAAAATAATAAGTATTATAGTACTATTTAAAAATATTATATGGAACACAGAGTTTTATTAAATGGTCAATAATATAAAGTTATAAGTGACCTTATAGAAGTCTCATGTTGAAAATGTATTAGCAATATATTAGAAGGGACAGAAAAGTTTTAAATTGCACCCCTTCCCAATTTTAGTGCTGATAATCATCTTGACATGGAATACTTTTAATAATAGGTTAAGAAAATGAATAACTTCCATGCTGAACTAATAGGCTCAGAAGACCTCCATCAAACAAGCATTCTTTTGATCCTGAAATATCTACTCCCTATCTCTAAAAAGGTCTCTATTTTAGGAAAGACTACATATGTGTCCCTAACTACTATCTGTAATTAATTTAAGTGTGTCCTTGGTGGTATTTTTGAAATTTCACATGGGTTGTCAAGATGTTTTTCAATGGAATTCTCCAGGGTTCATGTCAATAACAAAATGTGTAGAATAAAAATGTAGCTGAGGGATGGAAAAGATGGAAAACAATAGGTCCCTTCCATTTTATCACCTTTTTTTAACAAGGCAGCATAATGATATTAAAAACATAATAAAAGAAAATGTTAAAAGAAAAAGTGTAAAAACCAAACTGTGTGGCACATGGATATAATGTAATGTATGATTCGGAGATAAATAAAATATGGTGACTATGTATGATAGACTACTTGGCAGAGGATGGAGGCAGAGGTCTAAGGTGCACCGAACAGTTGTCTATCCAAAGAGGCAATACTGACTAAAATAACACAGAGAGGGAGATTTAATGTAGAATACACTTCATTCTATATCAAATAATGTGAAAGGAAAGCAACAGTGTATGACCAGATTTGCTGATTTACTTTTGTTTACCATGTAGGATGTGCCGAGCAAGGTTCTAGGTGCTTGATATGTCAGTGAAACAAAAAACAAACAAACAAACAAACAAAACCAGAAAACAATGAAACAAAGCTCCTTGTCCTCATTTAAAGTACATGTATCTGAGGAGAGAGAAATCTTAAACAATAATCAAATTAAAAACATGATGAACTAGGGAGCAGTAGGAGGGGGCTACTTGCAATTGGATAGGATTATCAGGCTAAGCCACACAGAAAAGGTGACTGGAACAGAGACTTAGGAAATCGGAAGGACGTAGGATTTTATTGAAAAAGTAAAATGCACAGGTTAAAACCAAGTACATTTCAAACAACTTAGAATGTGGGGAGGAAAATGGAATTTGGAAGTGAAGAATCAGTAAAAATTGAATGAATTAATAAAACTAATGGTAGGCCTTTTCTAGGTCAATGGTCATTTTGTGCTAGAAAGTGAAAAACATGAGTACTTCAACTCTCCACACATGAAATCCCATTACTTTCTTTGCATTACCCATGAGAAACCAGTGATATAATCTCTGACACAATAAAGTTTAGCAAATTAAACCACAAGGATACCCAGTTAAATTTTAATATTAGGTAAAGGTTAAATATGAATTACTTTTAGTATAAGGTTATACTTATAAATCATCATTAGAAAAACAGAAATGAAATAATAAGTATTGTTTATCTGAAGTTCACATTACCTGGATATCCAGTATTTTATCAGTCAGGCCTATGCTTCAACACTTGGCCCATTCATCTGTAGTTTCCTAAACATCCCCTAATCAACTCACATTTTCTTTCATGGTATTTTGAGAGGATGTTGGCACCGATGGAAACAAACTTTGAGGAACTATTTTTGGAGTTCAGAAAACCTGTTCAAAGACTCCGTTTTATTTAGGCTTGGTACCGAATTAGTTAATGGGGATAAAGAGATAAGAATATTTTAAAAAGTCAAAAATCATAGGGCTGAGTTGAAGAGTGGGACACAAGAGTTTATAAAAGCTCTAGGATACAAATTTGCATAAGTGGCAAATTTCCTTGGAGGGAACAAAGAACAATATTACACATTTCCATCTCAAAGGAAGTATAAGAAATTATTTTTTTTTTTTTTATTTTTTGAAGTAGAGTCTCACCCTGTTGGCCAGCTAGAATGCCATAGTGTCATAGCTCACAGCAACCTCAAACTTCTGTGCTCAAGTGATCCTTTTAAAAGCCTCAGGTTCCCCAGAAGCTAGGAACAGGCAGTGGGCACAATGCCCAGCAAATTTTCCTATTTATCATTTATCATACAGAAGGGGTCTTGCTCTTGCTTTGGCTGGTGTATATTGTATAGGCATATTCTTTATGGTTACCATGAGGATACTTCTAACATCTTAAAATCTTAAAATTATAGCAGTTAAATTTGAATTCATATACTTTAATAACATCCTTCAAAACCTCTGCCTTTTTAAAATCTCCATCTTACACCATTTCAGCTGTTGATGTTAACAAAACTACATCAATCTATACACTAACATACACTAATAACTTATTTAATGCATTATTTTAAAATTATGTAGAAAATAGAATGTAAAGTTACAAAGCAAAGTCATAACAATACTAGCTTTAGATTAATAATTTTGTTAATGTTTAGTCTCTTTAATTGTGTAGAAAATAAAAATTGGAGTTACAATGCATTGTTACAGTAATGTTAGCTTTTATAATTGCCTTTGTATTCACCTTTGCTGAAATCTTTCTTTCCTCAAACACCCTTGGGGTGTCCTTTCCTTTCAACTCAAAGAATTCCCTGGAACATTTCTAAATGGCAAGTCTAGTGGTAAATTCCTTCAGTTTTTACTTTTCTCATGATATCTTAATTTCTCCTTCATTTTTGAAGGACAGTCTTCCGAGAAATAGGATTCTTGATTGACAAGAGGTTTTTTGTTTTGTTTTGTTTTTGCTTCACTATTTCATCCCACTGCCTGCTACTTCCTAAGTTTCTGATGAGAAATTTGCTAATAATCTTACTGAAGATATTTTGTTTGTAATTTGTCACTCTTCTCTGCTGGTTTCTAAATTTTGTCTTTGGCTCTCAAGAGTTTAATAATATAATGTGTCTCAGTGTGGGACTCTTTGAATTCAACCTGCTTGAAATTTATTGATCTTTTGAATGTTTATATTCATGTGTCTTTCACCAAATTTGACAAGTTTTGACAATTAGCTATTTGGAATTTTTTGTCCCCTTTCTCTTTTTTCCCTGTTTCTGGCATACCAATACTATATATGTTGCTTCATTTGATTTCCCACATTCCCTTTGGCTCTGTTCAATTTTCTTCAATCTTTCTTCTTTTTGTTTCTCAGACCCAAAAATTTCCATTGTCTTATCTTCAAATTCACTAATTATTTCTCCTGCCTGATTAAATCACCTGTGAATCCCTCCAGTTAATTTAGCATACCAGATATTGTATTATTCAGCGTCAGAATTTCTTTTTGGTTTTGTTTTAGGTTTTCTCTGTCTTTGTTGATATTTCCATTTATTCATATGTCATTTATTCACTTTATTCATGTCTTTTGTTTTAGATCATCATTAATATAGTTATTTTAAAGTTTTGGTCAGATAGATTTGCTATCTCAAGTGTTTATTTGACTTAGTTTTGATTGGTTTGTTTTTGTTTTTGCTTTTGCTTAAATAGGTCAAATTTACTTTTTTCTTTGTATAGTCTGTGATGTTGTAGGTTGAAAACTGGGCACTTGAATCTCAGTACATGGTACCTTTGGACATCAGATCTCTTCTATCTCTCTTCTATCTCCATAGTGGGTTGTTTTATGTTTCTTTATAATTTATTGTTGTAAACAAATATTTGTCAAGAATCAGGTTGAGGTGTACACTTAAGGACTTCTCAGGTGTTTTCTGAGCCTGGCATTACCCAGAGCATGTGTAATAATTATTTAATTCCCATATACAAGTACCAGATTTGGAATATCCCGGACTTCAATGTCCAGATTTCAAAAGAGGAAAGAGATAAAAATGAAGGAGGTATGAAGGTATTGGGACTTTAAATACAATGGAAGTCACTTTATTTGGGGAGAAAGAGGCTGGTGTAACAATTGAGGGCTATAGCAACAATGGACACTGCACCCTTGTCTGGACCTCAATGATCAGAATAAGCCATCAGAAATCTGCTTATAGTACCCCAAAATTTGGAGAACAGGGTCCCTTTTGCCCACTTTTGCTCCAGGAACATGTACAGAGCTGTTTTCATAAGACTGAGTGGGATGAGATGGATAGCTGATCTATGCTAAGCGCTGAGATTGACCAAATTTAACTACAACTTACTATTTAAGACTTCCTCAGAAAATTATAAAACTTAGTAGATTCCAGAGTTATCAAATTGGTTACATCATATAGATTTTTTGTCTAAATGGGGGAATATTTTGGTGTTTCCTACTCTGACATCTCTCCAGAATTCTGCTTCCTGACATTATTTATAAACTAATTCTACCAATATTGTAAGGAATAAATTGCTCTAACTGTATATAAACTCTATGAGAAAAAAGGAGAAAAATCCTCAAGCTCAGTCTATGATCAGTGTATTCTTAATTTCAAAATAAGACAGTGACAATACAAGAAATAAAAATTATAATGTAATATCATCACTGAGATAAACAGTTGTAAAAATCCTTATCAAAATATTACAAGTCAAAGGGAATATTGTATAAAAAACTATATCACAAACAAGTTCAGTTTATTTCAGAATGCAAGGATGGTTTAAATAAGAAAATACATCAAAAAATTTACTATGTTGGGCGGCACCTGTAGCTCGAAGAGTAGGGTGCTGGCACCATATACCAAGGGTCATGGGTTCAAACCTGGTCCCAGTCAAACTGCACCAACAACAAAAAAACAGCCGAGCATTGTGGCGGGTGCCTGTGGTCCCAGCTACTTGGGAGCCTGAGGCAAGAGAATCGCCTAAGCCCAAGTGCAGGAGGTTGCTGTGAACTGTGACACCACGGCACTCTACCAAAGGTGACAAAGTAAAACTCTGTCTCAAAAAAAAAAAAAAAAAATTTACTATGTTAATGAATTAAGGGAGTAAAATATAATAGGTATTGGGTGAAAATTTTTAAAATTCAGTGCTCTTTCATAGTGAAAACTATTAATAAACTAGAATGAATGGAAATTTCTTCAACTTAAAAATAATAATCTATGATATAATAAAAATATTTCTTGAAGAAAATCCTGTTACTGAAATAAGCCAGTAACAACAACAACAAAAATAATATTCTACCTATATGAAGAACTTAGTTTCATTTAGTTCTTAGGGACAAAAAGTAGAATGCTGGTTTCTAGAGGGTGGTAAGAGGGATGATGTAAAGTTGTTGTTAATACAGAGTTTCAGTTTTGCAAGATGAAAAGAGTTCTAGAGATTACTGTACAACAATAATATTGTAATTAACGCAACTTATTGTATACTTAATGATGGTAAAAATGATAAGTTGTAGGTTATACATATTATATATACACACATATACATACATAATACCGATGCTCCTTGACTTTCCATGGAATTACATCCCAAAAAACTCATAAGTCAAAATGTCTAAATTTGAAATTGCATACAATACCCTAATATATCTATCACAAAGTTGAAAAATTGCAAGTTGAAATACAGTAAGTTCAAGATTATCTCTCTGTGTGTGTAAAGAGTGTGCCAAAAAATGTATACATATTTTAAGAAACTGTAATGATGATGAATGATGAATACAAGTCAAGTTGAGCATCTCTTGTATTTGCAGAAGTCAAACATGACTTAAATATTACAAATGTGATACAGTTTTTTTATTTCTTAAAATGTGTATACATTTTTTGGCACATATATATGCACGTACAGAATCTTTGTGCTAGATTTCTGGCACAGAGCTTCATAACCTTGGAATTTCCTGAGAAATAAGAATTCTTTTCTATGTGATCCAAATCATGGCAGGGCTCTTAGAAACCTTCAGGATTGGCTCTGGTTGCCAAGAAAACCAATCTCATTGTTACAGGGCTGGAATGTTTAGCCACCCAGCATCTAGAGATAATAGGGCACTGTAAGTTTGATTTTAATCATGTGGCCAAAAATTTATTCAATCATATGTACCTGATAATACATTAATAAAAACCTTAGGCACTGCAGCTCCAGGATTCTACCACTTTTGAACATAGTGACTTACCAGAAGAACAGCACACCCTGACTCCATAAGGTTAAGAACTGTTCTAACATCTGACCAGGCCTTGCCCTGTGTATATCCTCCCTTCAGAGCTTGCCCTCTGTATACCTTCAACCGGTTTCTCATTTGTATCAATTGTTACTAAATGGTAATCTTAAATATTGTGACTTCTGAGTTTTGTGAATTTTTCTAGTGAATGAGGGAAAGTGAGGGAGTTGTGAAAAACCACAGATTTGTAGTTAGCTAGACAAAATTGTAGAGGGCCTGGGGACCCCATTTACACCTAGAATCAGAACAAACAGAAATCTTTTGGGATCTTGTTTTTTAACTTGTGGAAACTTACATGACACTGAATAGTTAGTGTCATAAATGAATGGAATCACAGAATACCCAGTTGGTATTAGATAAATGTATGGAAACACAGTATGAAAAATCTACAGCAAATATTTCCTTATGGTGAAATTTTGAAAATATTTCCTTTCAATCAGAGATAAGACAAAAATCACCTGTTTTGTTTTTTTTTGAGACAGAGTCTCAAGCTATAACCCTGGATAGAGTGCTGTTGTGTCACAGCTCACAGCAACCTCAAATTCTTGGGCTTAAGCGATTCTCTTACCTCAGCCTACCAAGTAAGGGGGACTATAGGCACCTGCCACAACACCTGGCTAAAAAAATCACTAATTTTATTAATTGTATCTGTATTTAGTAGTTAACATAAAAGAAGAAAAGATGAATATGGGTCATAAAGTAAAAAATGATGTATTCATTAACCTATAATGTAAGGATATAGATAGAAACCTAAAAATAAAATGTAATTGTTATAATGAGAGCTTAGTAAAACAGCATAAATAAAACCAATATAAAAATCAATTATACTGCTTTTACAATGGTAATATAAATATTAATTAAATATATACAATATGAAATATCTACAAAATTGAATGGAGGTGACTTCTTGTTCCATAATAGCAGCATAGAAGCAAACTAGAGCTTAAGGTGGCTTCGATCCCCACAAAAAAAGAAAATCAAAAATAGATATTATCATCAACAATATCCCAGAACTCAAATATAAATATGATGTTTTTTTTGGAGCACAGAAAAATGAAAATCAGTAAGTACACAGTAAGAGAACTGGACTTCTATATCATGACAATTCTCCTCCCAATCTGTCAGGCACCAAAAACAGAAAAAAAATTACCCGTGAGTGACAGTTTCTATACCGGAAAAAGTGAGACAGAAATGGACAACCAACTTCCCCACTATCTTGGGTTCCCTGGCCAGGAGACCTGTCCTTGTCTCAACACACAGGAAGCATCAGGAATGCCTTGAGAGAAAAATTCACCAAAGACAGTGAGACACAAAGTGGGGAACGCAGGACTCCCATCTCCAGCTCTGAAAATTCTGCTCTGTAATTTACACAAGAGAGATGACAAATCAGAGTGATTGTTGAGGAATACCATGCTTTAGAAAGTTCATTCTACAGTTCTGCTGGACACAAACCCCTACCCAGACTTCCCACAATTCCAGGATATCTCCTTTGGGACCTTTCCCATTTAATAATGGTCAGCACTCTGATTGCTTGCTAGAATTGGGGCAAACTTGACCTTAAGGAACCATCTTATGCCAAAAGGAAGCAGCAATCTAGCAGGGGGAAAAAAAAGAGAGAAAGAAAAGAAAATCAACAGGTAAATTACAAAGAAATCTCTAAGAAAACATAAAACCAAAAGAAGGCTGACAAAAAAGATTGGAATAAATAACTATTTGTCAATGCAAAGACACTGACAAAAAAAGCAACAGAAAACAGGGAACCATGACCTAGCAAAGAGAAAACACAAGGACTCAGTGACTAACTCAAATGAAACAGAGATCTGTGAACTCTGTAGACAAGAATTCAAAATAGCATCGTTAAGAAAACTCAGTGATCTCCATGATAGCACACAACATCAATTCAGAAATTTACCAGAGAAATTTAATAAACAGACTGAAATAATAGTTTTTCATTTTTTTGAGACAGAATCTCACTATGCCTCCCCTCCATAGAGTGCTGTGGCATCACAACTCACAGTAACCTAAAACACCTGGGCTTAAGTGATTCTCTTGCCTCAGCCTCCCAAGTAGCTGGGACTACAGGTGCCCACCACAACACCCAGTTATTTTTTGGTTGCAGTTGTCATTTTTGTTTAGCAGGCCCAGGCCAGGCTCCAACCTGCCAGCCATGGTGTATGTGACTGGTGCCCTACTTACTGAGCTATAGGTGCCAAGCCAGACTGAAATAATAATTTTTAAAGACCCAGAAATCTTAAGACTGAGAAATATATTTACCTAACTGAAAAATTTATCAGAGGTTCTCAAGAGCAGACTGGATCAGAAAGAAAAAATAATCTCTGAACTCAAACACAGGCTATTTGAAAATACACAGTCAAATGAGATGAAAAGAAGAAAATGGAATGAAGATTGCCTGGCAGATATAGAAAATTACCTCAAAAGGCCAAATTTAAGAATTATTGGTGTTGAAGAAGGATTTGAGAAAGAACAAGGATTAGAAAGCTGCTCTAAAAACTAATAATAATAACCAGCTAGACACTATGGTGCTTACACCTATAATCGCACTCTGGGAAGCCGAGGTAGGTGGATTGCCTGAGCTCATGAGATCAAGACCATCCTGAGTGAGAGCAAGATCTTGTTTGTACTAAAAATTGGAAAAACTAGCCAGGTGTTGTTGCAGGCACCTTTAGTTCAAGCTGCTTGGGAGGCTAAGGCAAGAGGACTGCTTGAGCATAATAGCTTGAGGTTGCTGTGAGCTATGACGCCACTGCATCCAACCCCAGGACAACACAGTAAGACTGTAACACACACACACCAAACCCAACCCAACCAACCAAAACAAAAAACCTTTCCAGAAAATGAGAAAAAGATAAATATCCAAGTATGGGAAGGACAGAAGAAAACAAACAGATTCAAGCAACGTAAGACTATCACATAGCATATAACAATCAAAATCTCAAAGACCAAGGACAGAGAGAGGACTCTGGAGGCAACAAGAGAAAGGAAGCAAATAATATATCAGAGAGCTTCGGTTTGCCTAGCAACCAACTTCTTAGCAGGAATCATACAGGCAAGGAAGAAGAGAGAGAATATTTTCAAAGTGCTGAAGAAAAAAAAGAAAAAAAAAAAAAAAGCTGCCATGCAAGAACACTGTATTCAACAAAGATACCCTTCAAATAGGGAGAGATGAAGTCTTTCCCAAACAAAACTCAGAGAATTTACTACCCCCATACTCATCTCCTATTTAACAGAATTCTTCAATCTGGAAGCAAAAATACTAATGAGCAACAAGAAAACATTTGTATAAACCACACTGGTCACAAGCATTCAGAAAAATCCATGACAGTCTAATACTGTAACTGTACTGTTCAGTCCACACATTAATCTAATATAAAGCCAAAAGGACAAATCTCTCAAAAACAATAGCAACTTTGTCAACCTGTTGAGAGATAGACAATCTAAAAATATGTTAATTGAAATTTCTTAAAGTCAAATGAGAGGAGGCTGGAGTTAAAATGCAGAGGTTTTGTTTGTTTTTTTTATTTTTCTCATTTTTTTTATTTGTTTTCTATTCTTCATAATTTAAGATAAGTTGTCATCTCTTAAAAAAATTGGTATATCCTTAAGATGTTGTTTATAGCTTCATGGCAACACCAGTACAAAAATCTACTACAGACTCACTAATACTAAAAGCAACACATTAAAACATACTACCAAAAGAAAAAAATCACTTTGGAACAAAGAGGACAGGAAGAAAGGAAGGAAAAGAAGAGTTACAAAACAAACAGAAAACAAGCAACAAAATGGCAAGAGTTATTTGTTTTTTTCTCAATTATAACACTACATGTAAATAGAATCAATTCTTCAATTAAAATACATAGACTATCTGAATGGACAAAGACACAAGAACCAGGGTGGCACCTGTGGCTCATCAACTAAGGCGCCGGCCCCATATACTGAAGGTGGCGGGTTCAAACCTGGCCTTAGTGAACAGCAAAACAGGAAAATAGCCGGGAGTTGTGGCGGGCACCTGTAGTCCCAGCTACTCCGAAGGCTGAGGCAAGAGAATCGCCTAAGCCCAGGAACTGGAGGTTGCTATGAGCTGAGCGAGGCCACGGCACTCTACTGAGGGCAATAAAGAGAGACTCTGTCTCTACAAAAAAAAAAAAAGAAAGAAAGAAAGAAAGAAATAAGAACCAACTACGTGCTGCCTATAAGAGACCCTATTAAGTCACACATAGACTAAAAGTGAAAGGATGGAAAAAGATATCCCATGCTTTTTGAAGCCAAACCAAGCAGGAATAGCTATAATTATTTGATAACATAAACTGTAAATCAAACACTGTAAAAAGAGGCAAAGAAGGCCACACATAATGATAAAGGATCCAATGTACCAAGAATATATATTTACAAATATATATGCAATTTATACACTCAACATTTGAAAGTATATGTAGCAGAAATTACTGTATCTAAAAGAGGAGAGAAACTGCTCTTGCTTTATTAGATACAATAATAGCAAGGGATTTCTTTCTTTCTTTCCTTCTTTCTTTTTATTTTTTTTTTTATTTTTACACATACATATGTTTTTTAGGTTTTCACTTTTTGCCTTCACAGAATTAAAAAGGCTTAAAATTTAATAACAATAACAATATTTAAGATAAGGATTAGAAACAAAAACCTCATAAAGTATGAATGAAGATAAATACATTCAGAAAAGAAAACATGATTACTTCATTGAAATATTAATTTTTAATTTTTAATTCAACTTGTCAATATGTTGTTTAGGATATTGTATCCTCGTTTATAAGTGAAATATGTTTGTAGTTTCCCTTTATAACAATGTATTTTCTCCAATTTCAATATCAGGTCTATCCAGATCAAGTAGAACTATTTTGAAATATTTCTTTTTTTTTATTGTCTTTCTTTCTTTCAACAGAGTCT
>CAUYRH010019953.1:0-23920 GCA_963574655.1 Perodicticus potto | reverse complement strand
CCACAATGCCAGGCCATTTTTTGGTTGCAGCCGTTATTGTTGTTTGGCGGGCCCGGGCTGGATTCGAACCCGCCAGCTCAGGTGTATGTGGATGGCACCTTAGCCTGTTGAGCCACAGACGCTGAACCTAAAAACTTTTTTAGAGATAGGGTTTTCCTCTTCAGCCCTGGCTGGAGTGCAGTGGCTTCATTATAGGTCACTGCAGCCTCAAACTCTTGGGCTCAAGCAATCCTCCTGCCTCAGCCTTCCAAAGTGCTGGGGTTATAGATGTGCGCTATTGCACTCATTCCTTGTGTACAGATTTTTAGGGACATGTTTTCAATTTTATTGGGTATACATCTTGAAGTACTTAAAACACTTTCTAAAAGAAAGTAATACAGCTACATGTTAAAAACATATACACCGGGCGGCACCTGTGGCTCAGTGGGTAGGGCGCCAGCCCCATATACCAAGGGTGGTGAGTTCAAACCAGGCCCTGGTCAAACTACAACAACAACAACAGCTGGGTGTTGTGGCGGGTGCCTGTGGTCCCAGCTACTTGGGAGGCTGAGGCAAAAGAATCGCCTAAGCCCAGTAGTTGGAGGTTTCTGTGAGCTGTGCAATGCCACGGCACCCTACCAAGGGTGACAAAGTGAGACTCTGTATCTACAAAAAGAAAAAAAAAAAACTACACACACACCCAATTTCAGACAGAACAAAAGGATGAACTGGAAAGTAAGTTTCCCATGCACCACAGATCCCTGCTGGTAGCCCTGTGGCCACTGTTGAGGCCAGTTTCCTGCGTGTCCAGAGTGTCTGATGTCTACAAGTTAAAGCTCTACCATCCTGCCTGCAGTCAAGCAAAGCGTGTGCATTGCCTGTCTCTGGCTGCTTTAACCAACACAACCCACCTGTCCCTCCATTTGGCATGTGGAGCAGCACCATTCTTTCTATGTGGGATAGACACGCACATGTTTTTCACCCAACCCCCTCTCTTGTCCACAAGTGGTTTCCAAGCATTTGCTGTCACCGGATTTGGTGATCCGGAAGCCTCACACTGTGCAAGGAATAGCTGTGGGTGTATCCTGCCTCCCTAGCACAAGAGGACAGATTCGGTATGTCCCCCAAAGGTGCTAGAGCAAAAGCTGTGTGCTGCTGCACTTCTCCCTGTATAAATAGGGAAACTGAGATCCAGAGAGGGGCAGGGGCTTGTATAAGCTCACCCAGAGGGCAAAAGCTGAGTGCCACTGTGCACTAACACTGCATGGCTTTGAGTCCACCTTACATGCAGTCCACCAGCAAGCTCCATTCTCTCTCCTTCTGATAGCCAGAGTTCTGGCCCTCACCCTGATGGAGAGCTTGGGCCTGGGCCCTGGGCATGGCCTTGGCTGGTCTGCATTTCCCTGTTCCTGTTCCCCATGTGGTCACACGTGGCTTCCCTCTCTGAGCCTCAGTTTCCTCATCTATACCCAGGAGAGGTAGGAACTCCCATCTTAACCCTGATAGGGTGATGGGTGTCCCAAGGGTACCCACAGGCGGAATTCAGTGACCCTGCTGGCAGCTGGCATCCACTTTAGCTCCCCTGTGTTAACTGTACTTCCTTGTTCTCCATATATTTGATGCTCTGATGTCTGGGGCTGACCTTGGAAGGTGCCCCTCTCATGCTGGCCAGTTCCTAGCAAGGAAACCATCTAGAATCCTCACTCCTCCTCTGTGGGGCTCTCATATTCAAGGACAACATCCCTGGCCCCCGTCAACTAGGGCCAGGTGCCAGATGACCAGGAAGCCCCTGTACCTGCCGATTACTCACCTACCCAGTCCTGAGGCTTCCTAAGGAGGCCACAACACAGCCCCTCCTCCCTTCCCACTTCCTCCCATGGCTCTGAACCTCCTGACCAGACTCAGAGCTCTCCTGGACCTCTATGTATCTTGCCTCCTGTTTCCAGGGACCTGTGAGTATAAAAAAAATTCTTCCTAATGGTAGTCGTTTCTTCATCTGTGTGTCTTGTCACACGAGCAAGCATATTGAACACATGGATTTCCTTGAAGCTAGCTGACAAGAAAGTTAAGGAACATGATTTATAAGACAGGATGGCGTTGCATTTTTTAGGAGAAAACTACAAATTTCTAGTTTAGCTTTAGAAAAAACTCAAGTAAAATGAAAAGATGATTTTTAATCAGAAAACAAAATGTAGTCATAAATAAATGCTTCTGTAGATTAAAAAAAAAAATACCCTGGGGAGCCCAGGCTGTGGGCTGGGAAGATGATCCAAGAGGGGAAGGTGATTTCCTTGTGGCACCACATGAGGGCTTTTCCATGATCCCATTATATCGGCCCTGTGAGGCAGAGATGAGAACACCAAGGCTCAGAGAAGTTAGGCACCTTGTTTGAGGTGACACAGCAAGCCTGAGGGCAGCAGAGATTGGAGCCCTCATGGGACAGATTTCAAAGCTTCTTGTGCCCTCTGTGTGCTTCAGCTGATGGTGCATAGTCTGGGTGATCCGGAAGCCTCTCTCCTCCTCCCAGAGCCTAAATGTTCTCACATAACCCCAAGCCCAGTAATTTGGGGAGGGGGCCCCATTTAAACATGATTGTTTAAAAGAAACTGCCTCTGATGTATTCAATTATATGTAATTTATATAATGGCTACTGGAGTTTCCAGCCAAAATAATAATAATAATAATAATCGCATGATTTTCCTTCCAGGGCCCCAGAGACAAATTAAAATAATGTAAAGTGAGTTCCTAATTGGTGTGGGCTGCGGAGCCTGGGCAGCATCCAGGTGTGCGCCTGACATGCAGCACCCGGCTCCCTGAGGCTCGGCTGCCCTCCCCGCCCCACCACCCCGTGACTAGCAGCCTTGAGTTTGGAGTGTGCCTGCATGTCCTGTGCCAGGGTATCCACATGCACAGAAGCCCCACATCAAGTTGGAAGCCCAGGGGTGGCCAGGTGGGGAACATTACCAGGGCCCTGGCATGGTGTGGGCAGCCACGCCTAGTCTTTATTGCCTGCCACCTCTGCCCTCCCCGCCCCAGCCAGCCTCTGGGACTTCCCCACTCAGGGAGTTGAAAGCTCCTTGGAGCTCTTGCTGGAGCAAAACAATCCTTTTTTTCCTGCTGGGAAATAAAAATCCTATAGCAACATCGGAAGGTGACCGCCCTGGCACTCAGGAGGGGTAGTCAGAGAGGCCTTTGCCCCTCCAGCCCCACCTCACTGTCTCCATATATAAAATGGAGTGAGGGCTGGGCCTGAGAGTTTGGTCCATGGGTGTCACAGGCTGAGATCCAGAGGTGGGCAGTGTTTGGTCCCTCTGCCATAAGTGTGGCATGAGGCCCCATCCATGTGGCCTGTGGCTCAGATGGTCTTGGGTACAGCAGGACTCTCCTGGGCCTGATAACCCTGAAGGGGGCATCTGGGCTGAGGTGCAGTGTCATGTATGGCTGGGGGTCCCTCAAACCCCTGATGGCTCTGGGAGCAGCCTGAGCTCTCCCAACACTGAGCATTTGCAGCCTGAGCTCTCCCAACACTGAGCATTTGCCCCAACTCCCCACCTGGTCCATCTACATCCTAGTCCCTGTGAACATGCCTCAGGGGCCTCTCTTTGGACCCTTCCCAGGTTGCTAAGGTCTGCCCTTTCTCGTTCATGGCCCTAGCTTCAGGGTTCCTGGCACCCTTAGTGCATGGGTCACAGGGTTGTGTGGCACACAGGAGCATTCTGCACTAGGTCAGCAACAGCAGCCAGGACTCCAGGGACCCCGAGGAGGTGGTGCCCACCACGAGGGGAGCAGCTGTGGCGAGGGTTAACAAGGAGGCAGTACCTGGCTTCCTATTTGGAGCAAGGACAGGAATAGGTATTCAAATAGATCACAAGAAACAAATGAATAATAAACTGTATGGGAGGGAAGACATACACTCAGAGAAATGAGGAGGAACCCAAAGGGGGAGAGGGCTTCCACAAGGCAGGCAAGCGAGTAGGCTTGATGGTTGAGGGGGCAACACTGTGTCCTAGCCCCTACTTTGGATGCCCCTCCTTGGGGTCACTGTCCTGGGAGGTGAGGGTCCCCAGGAGCAAATCAATCACCCAGATTTGAAATTAATAGAAAGTACTCTTAACTTATAAGACTAAACTACTCCAGGGGTCTGGTTGGCACCCTGTCCACAGGCCATCCTGGGCCTCCCTGCACGGCTGGGCCCTGTGCCCAGGGGCAACTGCCACAGCCCCTCTTGGCACCAACTGTGTGTTGCTCTAAGCCTGGTCCTCATACCTGGGCTCTGGTTTGTGACCCAGCTCCATTCTTCAGATGGGCTGGAGAGTGCAGGCGCCCCAGAGATGGCATGGCCTGGATGGGGTGGTGGTCCTCAGAAAGGCTGGCGGGCCTGGCCACCTGTGCTTTGCCCATGGTGTCCTCCAGTCACCGGCCGGCTCTGACTTGATGCCTGGGCCTTGTCCCCCTCCCAGTGTCCCTGCCACCCCTTCTCCTCCCCTCATCATCCTCACCCCTCTCCTGTCTGTAGCTGCAATTACAGCTAATCAGATACCTGAGCCACTTTCGAAGCTATTAGCAGCTCTCCCTGCCCGGTGGGAAATCAGCCAGGCTGGACAATTAGCTTTTTAGTTGCAACTCGGATTCTGATGCAAGCAATAAACAACTCGGCACTGCTCCCACCACCTCTTGTCCCCTCCTCCTTCCTTCCTTTTCCCTCTTCCTCCTCCCCCTTCTGCTTCTCTTCAACCAGGGGCACCCCCAGATGCCCAGTGGGCTGGGGGATCATTCAGCATCCCTTTTTGCCTGGCCCAGTCCAGCCACCTAACCCTGCCCAGAGCAGGCAGATCCAGCCTTTGGATTAAGTCCCCAAGAAGCTGAGCCATGGACAGGACACACTATCCACTGTGGGTTGGAAATACTGGTGGGGGTGGGGGTGACCGTGGACCTGAGGCCCACACTGCCCCCAGGCTGGCCCAGGTTCAAGGCCCCAGTCTGCTGAATCTCCCATCCGTGTGTGCGCACATGTGTGTCTGTGTGTGTGTGCACCCGTGCCTGTTTGTAATTAAGCAGTTAATTGCGCCGGGTTCTTGATTAGCTTTGGGGGATGGTAATGTTCTAGTGAGATGAGGTGTTGTGTACAGTTCAGAATCATTTAGAGAAATTGGAGCTAATTTTGCTGTCTGCGCTTATTACTGCATTAATTTAATTTGGGTTGCTTTTAGCTCATTAACACATCTAATTAATTCGTTGACATCACTATTAAGATGTCTCTTTGAAATTGGCGTCTCCAGATAATCAGGATGGAGAGGCTGACACACCAGGCGCGGAGCTGCCTGGGAACATGGAGAAGGGGAGGGAAGACCAGACGACTAATGAATTTTCTGTTGGAGTCGCACAGTTTGTCAGAGGAGGTGCGCGGCAGGGCGGAGGGGAGAGATGGAGACAAAGGAAGGGGGAGCCCGAGAGCTCCAGCAGCGGCTGGCCGAGTCTTAAATATTGAATTGTTTATGAAAACAAACAGACCTCCCACCCGCTCAGCTCCCGCCCAGCTCTGCTCACTCGGATATTTCCTGGGAGGACCCTGATGGGCAGCCTCCTGGTGGGGTGCGGTGGCAGGGCCAATGCCAGTGTCAGCCAGAGGAGGATGCCAGAGGCCTGTGGGGGCAGTGGGTGTGGGGGAGAAAGGGAGTGCACCTGCCATGGGGTGCCTTAGCTGGAGGGGAGTCAAGAGGTCATATATGTGACCCCTTGTTGAACAGATGGGGAAACTGAGGCCCCGAGGCAAGAATGGTGCTGACCAAGGTCACAGGATGTTTACAGACACCCAAATGGGGAGTTAGTCACAGGTTGGATGATGAGAGGGGCCAGAGGGCCCACCACCCACAACCTTTGCGCTCTAGAGATTCCTGTTGGTGACCTGGGCCTCAGAGCAGTAAGGCTGGGGGGTTGTGGGAGAACTGGGGCTGCCATGGGGATGGGGCTGGCAGTTTCTGAGCTTGGTATCTGTCAGTGTGGAGCCTTTTAGGGGACCCCGGAAGGCCCCTAAATCACTGCATTCCAGTCCTGCTTCCATGGCCTCATTCCCTCTGGAAGGGCTTCTCTTCCCTCATCTGGAGTAGTGTACACCTATCTGTGCTGCAATAGAGTTCACAGGTGTCTCCTCCTCCAGAAAGCCCTCCTGGATGTCCTGTTTGATTCTGGTAGACAGCAGGTGCTGAATGAACAAACGTTCTGCCCGTGGAACTGAGCAAAATCTTTGAGAAGCCCTCATTTCTCAAATGCAAGTTCCCCTGGCAAAATGTTTGTGCATTCAGTCAACCAACATTAATAGAGGCCTTACTGTGTGAATAAGCTTGTGTCAAGTGCTGAGGCACAGCGATGAGCAAGTGTCCCAGGTATTCAGAGTTTCCTGGGAATACCTCACAGTTCTCTGTCACTTTTTGTTTAGGAGCTTAGGCTGACAAATAAGCGCCTACCCAAGGGGCTTAGGTCCTGCATGGTGGTGGGCTTTCTGCTCTCCTTGGCAGTTGAGAGAGGGAAGCCTTTATGGAAGAGGTGACTCCTGAACTGAGATTTGAAGGCTTTAAAATTTGTCTGTCATAATATTTAAAGGCACCTCCCAATTCCCAACACACAGCCAGGCCTGAGCAATGCCTGCTGGCACTCAGTGGGCCAAGTGTGCACCATCTAACGGACAGCCTGCTGGTGGGGTAGGGGGCTGCTAGGGCCCGCAGGACACACAGCTACACGCCAGGTTTGAAGTGTTGAGACTGCAGACAAGCCTGTGGTGCTGGACCTAGGAGTCTGGGTGAACTCAACTGGGAAGCTCTGTTCCCTGACTCCCTACTGACAGGCGGGAGCTAGGCCTGTATGAGTTTCGTGGGGTTGGGGTAACGAGGTACAGAACTGCTGTGTAATAAGCCACCCCCAAACAACTAAACCATTGTGCAATTTGGATGGGCACTGCAGGGTGGCTCTGCAGGTAGCTGGAAGGTCCACATTCAAGTCAGCTCACCTGCAAGGCCATTGGCTGGAGCTTGGGGGCCGTGGCCGCCTTGCTGGTGTGTGGACATGCTGCACAGCCCACTTTGGGCCTTTGTTCCTGCTCCCCTGCCTGGGGTGCTCTCTCCTCTTCACTTGCTTGCCTCCTGCTTCCCTCTGTCCCTCAGGTCTTGTCATCCCAGTTGCCCCCAAGAGGACCCATTGGACCCTCTGATGAGATGGGTCTCTGGTTCTATGCTGAGGCCCTGGGCTTCCCCTGGCCAGCCCTGAGTGTGTTTCAGCTGCTCTAGGGCCGACACAGGGCCCTAGAGCATGGCCTGACCTCACCTGTGGTGCTCATCACCCCTGAAGGTGTGAATACGCCTGCCCTGCACAGGCATAAGGTATCTCTGGCCGGCCCCGCAGCAAACCATGACACTGATTGGCTCTCAGAGGGGAGTTGGGTGGCTGGGGACAGAGCAGGAGGGGAATTTTTCTCTATAAACCTTTCTCTAACTAAAAAAGGCAAGTAAATTATAGTGGAGTAGAACATGCATTTCAGAATGTGCCTGAAATGAAAGTACCTGGGTCCTTTGGCTGAACTGTGATGAATTTCACAAAGTGAACATATCCAGTGACCACCTCTAGATGAGAGAGAGGACATTGCCAGTCCCCTGAAAACGCCCTTGGGCAACCCCTGGCCCACAACCCCATAAGAGCCACTCTCCTGGGACACTTCTGCATCATACCATTGGTAGTCCCTGAACTTCCCAGGTGGGATTGCAGCACATCGCCGCTGAACCAGCCTTCTTCCACTGAGTAGTATACCCCTGAGATTCATCCACGTGAGTCTGTGTATCCTGTAATCACTCTTTTTTTCTCACTGTGTAGTATTCCATTGTATAAATAGACCATGATTTATTTACTCATTTTTCCTACTGGTGGAAGTTCGGTTGTTTTCAGTTTCTGGTTATTAGGAAAAATCTTTCACATGGGCATTTGCTCCTTTCAGATGTATATTAGCCCCTTCCTTACTTTTATTTATTTATTTATTTATTTATTTATTTATAGAGACAGAGTCTCACTTTATCGCCCTCTGTAGAGTGCTGTGGTGTCACACAGCTCACAGCAACCTGCAGCTCTTGGGCTTAGGCGATTCTCTTGCCTCACCTCCCGAGTGGCTGGAACTACAGGCGCCCGCCACAATGCCTGGCTATTTTTCTGTTTTGCAGTTCGGCAGAGGCCGGGTTTGAACCCACTACCTTTGGTATATGGGGCCGGCGCATACTCGATGAGCCACAGATGCCGCCCTATTTATTTATTTTGAGACAGAGTCTTACTTTGTTACCTTCAGTAGAGTGCTGTGGCGTCATAGCTCATAGTAACTTCAAACTCTTTGTTTTTTTTGCAGTTCTTGGCTGGGGCTGGGTTTGAACCCGCCACCTCCAGCATATGGGGCTGGCGCCCTACTCCTTGAGCCACAGTCACCGCCCAGTAAGCTCAAACTCTTAAGCTCAAGTGATCCTCTTGCCTTAGCCTCCCAAGTAGCTGGGACTCTAGGGACCAGCTCTCTAGGGACTCTGGGACCTGCCACAACATCCAGCTTTTTTTTTTTTTAAGGTTAACAATCATTTAATGTATAGACATTTTCACTCATAAATGTGTAATTCGCATATACAAGGGAAAACAGGTTCTGTAGACAATATTAGAGACTAGGAAGCAATCACCAACAAGACCAACTCTGGAAAGAAAAGTGGAACTGTATTCCATGCCTTATGTCTATATAAACTAAGGAAAAAAAAAAGAAAGATTACACAGGACCAACACTTGATGTGAAAAACAAACTTGGGTCATTTGTCCCAACTGCAGGGCCTTCTTCTCATGATCCAGATGGCAACCCTGTGTCCTAGGAACTAAAATAGATATAGTCTGGTCCTGTTCATGAATGATAATCTGAGACATTAACAATAGGTCTCCCTCTTTTCTTTAATATTCAAGACCCTGAAGTTAACTCAAGAAATTAAAAAGACAATAGGATCAGCATGTGTACAATGTCAATGGCTAACTTCTGCCAGGTACAGATCATCATTTAAAAGTACACATGGAAGGAAAATGCTTACTCAAACGTCAACAAAATTCTTCCAACTCACACACTTAACAAAGCTTTTTTTTTTTTTGAGACAGAGCCTCGAGCTGTCACCCTGGGTAGAGTGCCGTAGCATCACAGCTCACAGCAACCTCCAACTCCTGGGCTCAAGCGATTCTCCTGTCTCTGCCTCCCAAGTAGTTGGGACAACACCTGGCTATTTTTTGGTTGCAGCCATCATTGTTGTTTGGTGGGCCGGGGCTGGATTTGAACCCACCAGCTCAGGTGTATGTGGCTGGCGCCTTAGCCACTTGAGCCACAGGTGCTGAGCCGCATCCAGATATTTTTAAAGATGGCATCTCACTCTAGCTCAGGTTGGTCTTGAATTTCTGAGCTCAGGCCATCTGCCTGCCCCGGCCTCTCAGAGTGCTAGGATTACAGGAATGAGCCACTGTGCCCAGCCCCTTTCCTACTTTTAAAGTTTTGAACTTTGTGGATAAATTAGCTGTTTGACAAATAAGTAAGTTGAACCATGTTAATGTAGAGGCCCAGGCCCCCAGACCTGAAGGTCTGGATTCCTTCTGTCTGGGTGGGCCCAGGAATGCACTTCTGTGGTGGTCAGGCTGGTGTGGGAAGTCAGCACTGAAGGCGTGCCCAGTGGGGCATAGGCCGGAGGGTAGCGGCCAACTCAGCCCTGCTCCCCCCAGATGCAGGAAGACCTGAAGGGTACCTGGGATGAGGTCCTGGACATCCACCCTCCCCAGAAAAGCCTGTGGGGACTTAGGCTAGAGGCAGCCTAAGCATGGGGGCCTGGGCCATAGCCCTCAGCTATGTGGTGTCTGTAAGCTGGCACTCATTTGCAGGGGTGACAAACCAGAGGTCTGAGCTCCTGTGCCTTCTCCCCGGGTTTGGGGGTGTCCCACAGTTTGAGGAGGATCATCTTCCATTAATCGGGTTCTTGGAGTGCTTATTAGAAACAGCCTCTTTAGCACTTCATTAAACACTTTAGTTTAATAACAACCTCAGGGGAGTCCCACCCGAAGTTGTGTGGGCGGGGAGCAAACAGCTGCATCAATTAACCCGGCTCTCTCCGGGGTGCAGTTAGATGCAAGAGCCCCTCAGAAAGTGCACGTTGCTGCAATTAGACTCCAAACACGGCAGGTTGATCACCCTGCAATTGGTGCCCCCATCGATCGGACCTGCTGGCGTTTGCTGCCATCAAGTCTTTCGGTCCTCATTAATAAATTAGGCCATGCTCAGAACTGTCTTCTGAGAGGGGGTTTGAACAAGGATGGGGCTGGGCAGTTATCAGCGGCCCTGTATGTCCTGGTTCTCTAGAACATAGTGCAGGCCTGGCATGGCTTTTGAGCTCTCCTGGTCTGCCCCTCCAGGCCTCTTCCTGTTTCTTACCTTTGAGCATCCAGTTCCTTGCACCCAGAGTAACTTCTCCACTCCCTCCATAAGCAGATACTCCACCTGGGAGAAAAAAGGAGGTCTCAACAGGACAGGCTGGAGGTAGCTCCACCCCCACTCACTGTATGACCTTGGGCAAGCCCCCTGAGGCAGAGAGGCCGAGAGTCCCCCATGATCCCTATGTTCACAGCTCAGGATGAGACTAGAGACTCATAAGAAATAGAACATAGCACAGCAAGGGGTCTCACTCCCAGGACTAGGTTATACGTGTAGGACTCCATCTGGCAGCAGACTCACTCTGCGATGTCTCCCTCACTGGCTGTGAAGAAGCAGAATTCTGTGTCATGAGAGAACCATTCAGCAAGGACCTAGGAGCAGCCTCCAGCAAAGAAGTCAGGGTCCCCAGCCCTGTACCTGGCAGGAAACACATGCTACCCACAACCAGCATGAGCAGGGAAGCAGATTCTTCCCCAGTTGAGCCTGCAGATGAGAACACAGCCCAGCACTGCCAGTGCAGCCTTGTGTGATCCTGAGCAGAGGACTTGGCTAGGCTGTGCCCAGACTCCTGACCCCCCAAGGACTGTGAGTTAATAGATGTGGGTGACTTTGTATGGCTAAGTTAGGCAGTGCACTCCTTGTGCCTCTGAGCCAGCCACTTCTCTCTCATCTGTAAAATATGTTGTTAATGCTCTCCTCTCAAACCCAACTCAAATGTCACCTCCTAGAAAAAGTCTTCCTAGATTGCCCCACACTTGCGTCTCTGGGCCAACTTGGAACTTGGCACCCACCTGGGGCTTGAGAGGCTGGCAGCCGGGAGCCTGCAAGCCTTAGGCCTGGAGAATGGTCCCTAGAGCCCTGAGTCTTGGCCAGAAAAATGGAAGATTGGAGGAAAGAATGTTCTGCAGGTGAAACCCAGGCTTCGCAGCAGGTGCCAGCCCTCAGGGGCACCCCGCCCACCTGATGCAAGTCCACACCTGAAGCAGGTTTGTGCCCAGGTGTTCCCAGAAGCCCATAAGGTGGTAAAGATAGGCCACAGCCATCGGGGCTTCCCCTCTCTGTCTCCTGTGTGGGGACACTCCTTTGCTCTGCCCTCTCTGCCCTCCTATGTCCAGTTTCCCAAGGACAGCTTCGCTCATGCGTGGCTGCCAGCCCTTCTGTAAGACTGTGGTGCTTGGGCTGGGGACCACAGGAGAAAATTATCACATGAAGAAGAACTGGCCTAGTCTTGGGGCATCTGCTCCCATGCCCAAGAGGATGGCTGCCTCAGAGCCTACTTGGGCTTCCCTCAAACTTTCCCTGTGGTCACCATGCTTTAGATGCTACCCATATCCCTTACTAGCTGCACTGCACCCCTACCTTGAATTCAGCCCTGGTGAGAGGGTGGCCTATGTCCTCCCTCTGCCCAGTTCTGGTCCAGTAGCATGGCAGTGGCTCAGAGGAGGTAGACTGCAGTCATCTGTCTCCTCTCTGCAGAGCCCATCTGGGCCCCCCTTGGCCTGTCAGGATAGTGCAGCTGTCCTGTGACTAGCAGAACAATGTTCTTTGCAAAGAGAGGGTCTGAGATTGGAGGCTGGGAAGGGTGGCAGCAGCATGGATGTGGCCGCACAGCAGCAGGCCAATCTCAGCCATGGAACCCACCACACTCACTGGCTCCATCTACCCTTTTGGTCCCGAGGGTAGGTCAGGTTTTCTGCCCAGGGAATTGAGGTGGGGTACACCTGCCTTACCCCAGCCTTCCAGTCTCAATTGGACCCACTTCACTCTCAGGGGACATCCCCAACCTCTGTCACAAAGACCCTCGTGAAGTGCAGCTCACCAAGATTCAGGGGCAGTGATGAGAGTGGCTTGCACATTGCTTCTGTCATTTCTACATTCCCCTCGGATCTTCATGATTTGGGTAAATGACAGACTTCAAACATGACCAGACACCTGGACCAACTGGGCATCTCCCAGCCTGCTCTGAAGTGGCTGGAGAGGGCTTGGAGTGGTTGGGGCTGGCACATGGGAGGTGGTCCTGCTGTCCACCCACCAGCATCAGCCTGCTCTGTCTCTCCCGGCCCTTGCCTGCAATGGGACAGCTTGGCTCTGGCCCACTGTACCCATGTGGAGGGCACAATCGCTCTTCCCAGGATGCAGGCACCATGATGGCTGTGGCCAGGACAAGTGTGAACAGCGAGCTACTCTCACACCTGACGAAAGACACAGGCGCTGGCTTTTTCTACTGATGCCCCACAAAGCTCACTAACTCTGGGTTCTGTAGACAGGGCAGGCGAGGCCCAAGAAGCTATCCCCAGGTTTATCACTTGAAGCAAGACAAGAAATAGATCCTCTTGGGGGCTGCACACCCAGACCCATTTTGGGGCCCTGGGCCTGCAAAACCCAAGGGAGGAAAAACTGGCTATGCAGCCTATTGAGATAGGTCCAGATCCTGCCTCCTGCCCTGTGCCCGTGCAGCCCCTTCCACCGGCTGAGCAGGGCAGGCTGGAGGACCACAGAGGCACTGCAGCTCCCACCTTGGTCTCCTGGATGGCTTGTTCATGGAAGCCATGTTGTGAGGACACTCAAGCAGTGCTGTGGAGAGGCCCATAAAGGGAATCACTGAGGCTTCCAGCCAGCTGCCAGCACCTTGGTAGTAGATCTCCTACCCTAGTTGAGCCTTCAGGTGGTACAGCCCCAGCTGACTCCTGACTGCAACCTGGGAAACTCCTGTGCTACAGCTGCCTAACCAAGACTCTCCTACACCCCAGGCCCTTAGAAACTTTCAAGGATGATCAACATTTATGGTTGTTTTGAGCCAGTAAGTTGGTGTGATACTTGTTAGGGAGTACTAGAGAACTAGTACACCTGGGTCATGCTCACTTCATTTTCCAGCAATATGGCCAAGTATTAGAATTCTTTTTAATAGTTGAAGAGAATCTAGGTTCAGAGAAGTTAAGTGGCTTTACTGAAGGCACACAGCAGGGCCAAGATTTGAAGTCTGATCTGCCTGACTCCTAGACAGCCCCGCCTATCTTCTTGCCCCTCCCACACTCTCTCTATGCTGTTGGCCCAGGGGGCTCAGGTCTCTAGCTGGGGTCCCATTCCCCCCTAATGGGCTCAAGCGGAGGGAAATTTCAATCCAATAAGACAAAGCCGCAATAACTGTTATAATTAATTTATACAAAAGACATTATAAAATTACACTCTGTGCATTTCAATCTCATCCGTGAAGCACACCCGCTTCCCAGTTAAGCTATGGGGCCTCATGAAGACAGACGGGAAAGAGGTATTTCAATATTTCTTATAATTTTATATTCTCTCTAATATCTCTCATGCTAATTTCATTATGCAACACAGTCGGCACAGTGATGTAATTATTGAAAAGTAATTTTGCAATAAATGGATTTAAATGTGTTAGAGTCCATTGTAAATTCAATCTCTCAGTGAGGGTGGTGGGTGCAGACAGCAGGCGGTGAGGGGGCTGGGCCCAGGCTGGAATCTGAGAAGTCCTGCGTGGCTTCTGCTGGGAGTCTCCTTACACCTGCTAACGACATCCATCCGGATGTCCTAAGACACCGTCATCACCCTGCCCCTCCCTGTCGCACCCTCTGCTTGGCCCCCGTGGGCCTGCATGGCCTCCCCTGTGACACCTGAGACCCTCTCTGTGGGCCCTCCTGTGTTCTTCCCAACCAGCCTCCCCAGCCATGCCCTCCACTCCTCACCTGGAACCCTGTCTTGTCTCCTTTGAGTCACCGTCTCACTGGCCTATTCACCAGTGTGCCCTGATGTCCCCTCCCCTCCTTCTTGGGGCCTTTGCCCAGGCTATCCCCTTGGCCAGGACTGCTCTTGTAATGCTCACAGGCCAATGGGAGTGGAGGGTGGGGGCAGGCTAGGTGCGGTGTGCAGAGCCAGGAGGTCTGTGCTCAGGAACAGTGGTCCTTGCTGGGTCCATTGCTCTTGCCTAGAAAGTGGGGACCCCTGTGTGAAGTACGAAGGATGGTATGTATATAGCAGGTGCTCAGTAAAGGCCCCACTGGCCCCATGGTAGCCAGGGAGGACAGCAGACCCCATTTCCTCAGCCCACGCACATGCAGCAGGCATCCCACACCCAGAGGGGAGGTTCTGTCTGCTCACTGATGCTCCTGCTTCTCGGCTGCGGCTCTGGAGCAACTTGTAACCACCTGAAGCGGTGGTCAGCAGAGAGGTCATTGCTGAGGGCAGCCAATGGCAGCCTTACCACACCACATTCATCACATATATTGGCAGGACGGGTGGACCAGGCACACCCCCACACAAGTGAGAACTCATTCATTCTCCCACACTCACTCACAAATGAGAATTCACTCATTCCTTCCCCCACAGGCACATGTGGCAGGCCTCTCCCATGCCCCCTCACTCCAGAACTCTCCTTGCCAACCCCCAGGCTGGCACCAGTGCCCTCCCCATCTCGGCCAAACTGAATCTGTAATTTGTTCTTGGGCGATGTGTAAATTGGCATCTCATTGATTATTAATGAAGTGCTAATTGCTCTTTGAAACCAATTTTGATGCAAATGCAGCTGGGGCTGTTTGTACAATTTTCTGTGGGCTTCCACAGCTGCTGAGACCTGGGGCACTAGCCAGGGAATGGCTGCTGGGCCCCTTACACTTTGCAAGGCCCCTTCTCTGCCCCTTCCCTGAAGGAGGCCGAGATGGTCATGAGAGCACCAGCTCATAGAGGGGCCACAGCAGAGTGAGAGGGCCACGCTGGAGCCCCTCTTGGTTCTTGGAGAAGGAAGGCAAGGTCCCCAGGACCAAATGGGGTCCGAGCTGATTCCCTGATCAGGCTATTCCTGTCCCACTGCCCAGGTGACTCAGGCCTATCTGGGCTGGAAATGTCCTGTGATCCTGGCAGGGGTGCCCACCATCTTGTCTGCACTGGACTCTAGCCCAAGCATCCGGCTGCTGGAAGAACTGTGGGTTCATACTTGCTCCAGGTGCCATGGGCCGAAAGGGCAGGCCAGGCACCAAGTGGGGCCATTCTGGCTCTGGGGGCCAAGAGCCACTGATGTAGTGGAACCCCTGGGGCTTGAGCCAGACTCAAACTGGAGGTTTCCCTGCTGTACCAGGCAGTCACCTGGCAATGGGAATAGGGGGCCATCCCCAACAGAGAGGGTAGTTCTGGAGACCAACTTCCTGGGCTAGGGAAGGACTTATTGTCTGACTGTGGCTTTGCAGGATGAGAGAAGCTGTCCAGCGCAGCCAGAGGCTCCTCAAGTCGGACCCCCACCTCCTGGCATGGGCTTAAGTCCCTGCATTGGAGCCGCATAGCATCTGTCCAGAGACTTGGTTCCCAGGCCCAGGAGGAGGGGCTGTCACTGTGCCCCCAGCCACCCAATGTCCAGGAAGGCAGGTTGAGAACGCAGGAAGGGCCCAGGTGGAGGCTGGGGTAGAGGACCCATCTTGGAGTTTCCAGCCCAGAGTGGGTGGGGGGTCACTGAGAACTCCACTTCCTCCCCTGGCTCCCCAAGGCCTGGGCATTGGAGGGCTCTGAGCAGCAAACCACCACATTCTGGAAGCTGCAGGGCATGCTGGGAAAATCCCCGGGTTCACATCCCTAGTGTGGGAGGTGGAGGTCCACACAGGCCCTGGGTCACAGACCTCTCACATATTGAGAGTAAAGAGCCCACTGCCCTTCCCTAGAGCCTGAGAAACAGCCATACAACTGAATGTTAACCAAATGTCACCCTGATCATATCATGTGGCTTGGCACAATGGCCCAGTCATCACACTCATTTGGAGTAGACTGGGGTGTGGGGAGGGGAGCAAGAGGCCCCCATGCAGATGGATGGGTGCAGCCCTGCCACCGTGCAGTGTTCCTGTCTCAGCCTAATGACCTTTCACAGGGTTAGAGGGTTTCCTCCCAGTCTGAGAAGGTCACCAGAGCATTGCTTACTTCTCATGGGCAAACTGGGGGACAGTTGGTGGGGCCAGGGACCATCCCTTCCTATAGCCCCTCACCCTCAACCTCCTATCTTCAGGGCCCTCCGTGGGGCACCACTGCAAGATCACCGGGCCCCCAGCACCTGCCGTAACTAGATCCACTGTCCAAAGGGTTCCATGCATAAGCTCATGAACGAGCTCACGGGTGGGGGATGAGACTCAGGGTGCTGGGGACCCAGAGGAGGGTCTGATGAGAGTCACTGCCTTCGACCCATTCCCATGGGGTGGGAATGTCAGAGCCTCAGTTTCTCCATTTGCAAAAGGAAAATGGTGGCTCCCCAGGTGCTGGCTTGCCATGGAAAGTGATGAGATGAGGCAGGCACTGCTTGGTGGGAGGGACGTGGCAGAAGGCGGTCAGTGTATTTACTGGGTCCCACCCTGAGCTCCTAGGGATTCGGAGAAGAGAGGGGAGAGAGAGACACAGAGAGACAGAGACAGAGAGAGATGTGGGGAGATGAGAGAGACAGGGAGAAAGAGAAAGAGAAACAGAAACACTGAGAGACGAGAGCAAAGTAGAGACAGAGAGACACACAGAGAGATAGGGAGAAGAGAGAGACAGAGAGAGATAAAGAGAGACAACAGAGCCCGAGACAGGGAGAGAGCGGCAAAGACTGAACAAGAGAGGACAATGTGCCTGCCTCCCACGGGGCGGTGCCACCATCTCGGGTGTTCCTACCACACAACTAGCCCTGCAGGAGGCTCGGCCTGGCTCCTGGTTCCCTGTGCCTGCTTTGGCCTCAGCAGGCAGGATGGCAGTGAGTTGGTGAAGCCCGTGCGGCGGTGGCCAAGGCAGCACTGCTTTCGTCCAATATTTAAAGTGTCCACAAATAATACAAAAAAAAAAAAAATCCATGACAAGCAAAATATCAAAATGCTCGACAAATACAGGGGCAGAACTGCACTGTGGAACTGTAGGAGCCTCTGGCCCCCAGATCCAAGGGTCCAGCATTGCAGGCAGCAGACACTGTGGGGGTAGGTGGGGGCCTCAGGGCAGCAAGAGCCCCCAGTGGGGCCCAGGTCTGGCAGAGGCTGGGGTGTGGGGGGATGCCTGTTGGGCAGCAGTTGACACCAGCCAAGAAACGGGCAGCATGAGGTCACATTTGAGGAGACTGTTCATCTGCAGCAGATGGGGTGCAGAGACTGTTCCTGCTGGAGCAGGGAGAGGAGACTGTGGTAGAGGACTGAGTGGAGCTGAGGACACGTCTGTATGGAGGCTTCCCAGTTGTCTGGGCTTCCATGGGCAGGAGCCAAGGCTCTCCCAAAGATGTTTCTGAAGGTGTCTCCAAGCCAAGTCCTATTGCCACACATCGGAAGTCTGGAGGAAAACACACCTGCTTGTGTCACCAAGAATGGGCAGGTCCTAGCAGGTGGTGTGTGAAATCTCTCAGGGCCGGGACCATGGCATCTGCCTGTGGGCTGTGCTTCCTCGCGGCTGGGTAGGACTTACTGCACTCTCATCTGCTTTCCCTCAGATAGGTGTCTGGGATGCTCCTTGGGTCATGCAGGTGAGAACACTCTGGTCCCACCTTTGGTGTACATGATACCAAGAACACACATGGTGCCGTGACGTGTGTTCCTGCTCTGGTGGTATTCAGGGAGCCTCGTGTCCGGGGGTGGGGGTATGTCCTGTGGCCTGAAGCCTCCTGGTGGGCTGGCTCCCCTGGCGGTCCTGGCAGCCTCTTCCACCAGCCTTCTCCCCTGTTGAAAGCTTCCTGCTATAATTCCACTGCCTGGCATCAATACTGGTGCTGGTATCTTACCTGATGCATCTTTGTGCTTTCTTTTTTTAAAATCTCCCTATTTACTGTCAGAAAAATGTTTTTATAGCAGCTGCAGTGAGGAGTGGGGTGTAGGAAATGAAAGTGGGGGACGTGAGCCCTCAGTTTGGCAGCGAACGGCCCCGGGAGCTGTGTGGGCTGTTTCCAAAGCATGTGGGACACACCATATGTGTCTCAACTCCCACAGTCCCTGCCGCATCCTCAGAACATGTCTCAGCAGGTCACTGGGGGTGGTGGTGCTGGTGGTGGAGCAGTTTTGGGGTCTCCCCAACCCAATTGCACCTGCCTGTTTCCCCCAGGAGGTGAGCACTTGGGGCCTGCTGTCCTGGGTCACCGACCAGGCTCGGCCCAGTTCATTTCAGTGGCAGTTTGCACAGGGCCGATCAGCAGCTGCCTGTGTGGGCCAGATGGGGGGCTTGGAAGCCAGAGAGCCAGGAAGCAGAAACCCAACACTCTGGTCTGTCCTTGGAACCCTGCACAGGCTTGTCTCTCCCGTGGGTCCCCCTCTGCTGGCCCTCTGTGCCTCGGGGTCTCCCCTCATCCCATTATCAACCTCGTCTTTTCTGCCTTGTCCTGTGGTTTCTGAGAGGTGGGAAGGGGCACTGGGTTTAGACCCTTTGGGGACCAGGAGAGGGAGGCAAGAGGGTATGTGTGTGAATGTGTTTTAAATACAAAGGACACCAAAAATGGAATAAATATTTAATTTTATTTTATTAAATACCAACTTGGTGATGGTTGACACTTTATTAAAGTGTCAAAGTGAGTATTCATACACTCTAATTACTTAGATTCTAACAAGGCAGGGAGGCCGATGTGGCGGGCATCTGAGTGTGCAGGAGGTGCGTGTGGCCCTGTTAAGTAACACCTATTAAGCCGTTATTTGCACCTAGAGGCATCTCATTAATACCTCGACTAGTGCCGCGGTGAGCCTCTGTGGGCTGACCCCAGGCTGGGAGAGAAGAGGCGGCTCCTGGATTTCACCCCTGACGCAGCCTCCTCCGACCAGTAAAGCCTATAAAATTAATAATGACTCTCCCACCTAATTGAATTCCTGACAAATGGAGCCTCCTGCTGCCACGAGCTCCGTACATCCCAGGATCAGGGGCAGAGCCTCGGACCCTGCGCCAGGGCTGGTGCCTGCCTGGTGAGCTGCTCCATGCAGGCAGGTACCTCCACTGCACTTCTGGTTCCATCCTCAGTCCATTCTTGAGAGCGCTCTGCCCCTCCATGCCTCTAAAGCCTCCCTGTTTGGAGGAGAGCTTGGGACTGCCTGGTCCCATGTGGGCTGCATGAGCTTGAGTGAGTCTCAGCGCTTCTTGGTGCCTCTTCTTTAGGTGGCAACAATGACTCTGAGTAACAAGACAGGAGTGGTGGATGAGGAGCAGCTCAGCCCAGTGCTTCAGCTGCCCCCAACTCCCTAGATCCTGGACTTTGGAAAGGAAGCCCCCCAACTCAGACACCACCTCTGCCCAGCTCCTCCTGCCCCTTCCTCTTGCTCCCATGACCACCCTTGCTGGTCTCTGGCACACTAGCCTCAATCCTTCCTCTCTCCTGCTGTCTCTATGTTCCCCAAGAGGTAACACCCCAACTCTGCCCCCATTTTTACCCTGTGCTCTGACCGTCCAATCCACAAATACTGATGGTGCAGCCAGTGTTTAGCACATCAAAAAAAAGTCTGTCAACTGTCATCTCTCTACTGTCTATCCCCTCTCTCTATATCTTCTATCTGATTGTAAGAATAGCACATGTTCATTGGAAAAACAGAAGATTCCAGAAAGTACACAAGAGAAAACAGAGTGTCACCTGCAAGGATTGCTCCTAGTAACTTCTTGTTGGATATTGAGGAATCTGTGTGCCACAACTCTGCCTCAACATAAGTCTGAATCTGACTGGCTCCTGGGGTCACACCCAGGTGTGGGCAGCTGAATGGTGGCCATACAGTAATGTCCATGTTCTGATCCCTGGGACCTGCAGATGTTCTGTCTTGTGTGGTAAAGGGAGCTTTGCAGATGTGCATTGAGGATATGGAGACAGGAGATGGTCTGGATGATGCCTGCTAGTGCTGTGAGGGGGAGGCAGGCTGAGGTGAGTACGCACCACCTGCCAGCTCTGACAGTGGGGCAAGGGGCTGCAGCACAGAAGCTGAAGAGGCTCAGGGAACAGATGCCTCAGGGCCCCAGAAAGGACCGCACCTCCAGTGCTGTAAGCAAACAAATTTGTGTGGTTTGAAGTTACTAAATTTGGGAAACTGGTGCATGAGGCCGGAAAGGGTGCCATGGCGAGTCAGAGATCCTGCTTTGGCCCCAGGTGGAAGGGGGTGGCTCCATCTTCATGTTACCATCAGCACCTAAGACTGCTTTTGAAGGGCACCATCCACCTCCAGATCGCTTTCCATCTTCCAGAACTGAAACTCTGTCCCCACTAAACACTAATTCCTCATCCTCCTCTCCAAGCCCTGGCCACCTCCATTCCACTTTCTGTCTGTGAGTCTGACTGCTCTAGGGGCCTCATGTGAATGGAATCATGTAGTATTTGTCCTTCTGTGGCTGGCTTATTTCACTGAATGTCATGTCCTCAAGGTCTGTCGTGCTGTGTTGTAGCAGTGTCAGGACTTCTCTCCTTTAACGGCTGAGTAATACTTCACTGTGTGGGTGGACTACAGTTTGTTTATCCATTTATGGACACCTGAGGGGCTTCACCTGGCCCTGAGTGGCTAGTGTGAATAGTGTTCCCATGAACATGAGTGTACAAACATCTGTTCAACCCCCTGTTTACAGTTCTTTTCAGTAGATACCCAAATAGTCAGTTGGAATTCTATTTTACCTGCCATTTCCTAACCTGCGCTTCTTTTTTTTTTTCTTTTGAGACAGAGTCTCACTATGTCACCCTCAGTAGAGTGCTGTGGCATCACAGCTCACAGCAACCTCAAACTCTTGGGCTTAAGCGATTTGCTTTCCTCAGCCTCCCAAGTAGCCGGGACTACAGGTGCCCGCAACAACACCCTGCTATTTTTTGTTGTTGCAGTTGTTATTGTTTAGCAGGCCCAGGCTGGGTTCGAACCTTCCAGCCCCAGTGTATGTGGCCAGTGCCCTAATCACTGAGCTACAAGCACCAAGCCCTAACCCGTGCTTTTCACTTAGCAAGATATGATGAGTCTTTTCCTGCAGCATTACAACTTTTCCTATAACATCATTTTCTTTTTTTTTTTAAGACAGAGCCTCAAGCTATCACCCTGGATAGAGGGCTCTGGCATCACAGCTCACAGCAACCTCCAATTCCTGGGCTGAAGCGAGTCTCTTGCCTCTGCCTCCCAAGTAGCTGGGACTACAGGTGCCTGCCACAACGCCAGGCCATTTTTTGGTTGCAGCTGTCATTGTTGTTTGGTGGGCCCGGGCTGGATTCGAACCTGCCAGCTATACGTGGCTGGCACCTTAGCCTGTTGAGCCATAGGTGCTGAGCCTATAACATCATTTTCAGTGACTGCTCTGTGTCCTACTGATGGATGGCCTGCCATTCACTTAGCTGAGACCTCCAATAGGCTTTCCAGGTGATTTCCAACCTTTGGTTAGTAAAAATAACACTATAATGAATGAACAGCCTTGAAGCCACCACATTGCCATCCCACAATTACTATTTTAGGGTGGACACCCATGAACGTGATGGCCTGGCCAGGACGTGAGTGCCTCTAAACCACTGATGCAGGGGAATTCTGGGAAGATGGCCGACTGGTAGCAACCCTCGGCAAAGGCTCCTGAGCAGAGGAAAGAATACTGGACTGAATCGGACTCTATGAAGCCAAAGGTGGGGAGCTGAGCCAAGAAAGAAGTTCAGCAAGCTGTAACTCCAAGGAAAAACATTCCAGAAAACAAATTTCAGGTACAATGCCTATCAACTAGAGGATGGGAGACCCCTCCCCCAAGCAGGAGCCCTGCCCCAGGCTATCTGTGAATGAGCAGGGAACAAAAGAGCTCTCATTTTAGCTCACTGGAGAGAGCAGCTAAACTCCAGGTCCCTTTCTCCAGGGAGGTCTCACTTATGAACCTAGACACCACCCCACCAGGCATAAAATTGAACGGATATTTTCCACCACAAGTTCAGACTCCCAGTCCATCCTTCCCCCTCGCATAGCAGTCTGAAGTTTTGCCCCCAGCAGAGCACAGAGTGTTCAGTCTTGTCCTGAGAGATCTGGGCATAGTGTGGACCACCAACCATCAGGAAGGAATCTGTGACTAATGGGGAAGAAAGAAGGTGTGGGAAGAAAGGGACACTCGGCAGGAGGAGGAGCAGTCCCCTCCCGGCCAGTGGTGGTGTTGACCCTTGGTTTGGGCTGTGTCTGGTGGGATGGGGTGCAGAACCCCTGACTCTGATGGCACCCCAGTGAGAGAGTGGTTGCCCTGCGTGGACTGAGTTCAGCAGACAGGGCTGGTTCCTAGCCCCTGCTGGGTCTGAGAGCAGAGGCTTGCTAGGCATGGACTGAGACCTGAGAGCAAGGGTGTGGTCCCCTGATTCCAACAAAACCCTCGAACAGTGGCTTACTGGGTGTGAACCAAGACCTAAGGGCTAGGATGTGGTCCCCTGTCTCTAGCTGGGCTGGTGAGCAGAGGCTTACTGGATGAGGACTGAGACCTGTGGGTGGGGGGAGGTGCCCTGAACAAGCCTGTGAACAGAGGCTTGCCAGGCAGTGGACTGAGACTGGCAGGCAGAGGCATGGTCCCCTGACTCCAATTGCTCTGGCAAGCAGAGGCTAGCTGGGTGTAGACTGAGACTGGAGGGTGGGGCCAGTGCCCTGACTCCAACCGAGCCTGCAGATAGAGGCTTGCCAGGCAGTGGACTGAGACTGGCAGGTGGGGACATGGTCCCCTGACTCCAACTAGTCGGGCAAGCAGAGGCTAGCTGGGTGTGGACTGAGACAAGTGGGCAGAAGTGTGGCCCCTGACTCCAACTGGGCCTGTGAGCAGAGAAGTGGACAAAAGTGTGGACTGAGTCTGGTGGGTGGGAGTGTGGCTCCCTGGCTCCAATTGTGCTGTTGGAGACCCTTGAACCCTTCTCTGTTGGCAGGGTTTGCACTGCCTGAGACAGTTTAATTAGTACCTGTGTCTGGGGCTGTCCACTCAGGGACATTCTGAGGTTTACCTTCGAAGTTCTGTAGCGGAAAAGAACTGAAGTGTGGGGGCTGGGTACCACAGCTGTTTGTATCTCTTCACAGTCAAGATTTAAAACTAATACTGTGGCTTCTTAGGATAGGGTAGAGGTTGGCTGATATCAAAACAGAGCTAGCTTGTGCTATCTCACCAAGTAGATCCTCAGAGTCTCTGGCCAAAACTCTAAGAGGGGCCTTTGTAAGGTTGTAGGAGATAAGCCACAATTACAAAGCCTAGCACTTTGGTAAGGGACCATCTCTACTACATGGGAACCCCAATTCAATCTCACCCTACCAGTTCTAATAACCAAACAGTGAAAAATAAACATGGTGCAGACCCAACAGAAGAACTCTGGCAACATGAATAACCAGAGTAGACTAACCCTCCCCCGCCCCGACCCAAGAAATAATAAAGGTGATATAACTGAAGATGCCATGCATAGACAAATGGCAGCAATGTCAGAAGTCAAATTCAGAATATGGATTGCAAATAAGATAAATAGAATGGAAGAAAAGATAGAAATTGAATTCCAAAGAGTAGTTCTAAAGTTGTCTCAAGAAATTAATGAATTCAAAGCCCAAGTCACCAAAGATA